>BQKN01066319.1:429-13565 GCA_022839385.1 Asparagus kiusianus | reverse complement strand
TAACGTGACAAGAAGAATATTGATGTGCTTTGGACCCATCCAGGGGGACTTAGCGTCTTGTTGGGGAAACTTTGCTAAGTGGTTTATCATCGGAGTGATGATTTACATTACTTGTGATTCGAACAAGATTTTGCAAATTTTACCATTCTATTAAGGAGAGCCGATAAATTGGATATTTACTACTCCATAGGGGAGAGTTAGTAAATTAATCATGATTTGTATGATTTGGAGACTTATCATTCCCTTGATGAAAATTGATAAGTGGATTTTGACAGAGGAATTATCGTTATGTTGATGTAAACTAAATTCAAGCTCTGTAGGGATGACATACGTCTGAGATGTAATATTAACCTAATGGGGACAGAGATTTAACAATGCCCTGTTAAAAGAGGTCATGAACTTAAGAAGTAAGTATCATGTTTTGCCAATACAAAGGTGGATCCTTTGCTTAGGACAATCGCAACGCAAATAGTGACTCTTGCGTTTGAGGTTCGAAACCCAAAGTTAAGAATCATCACAACGCAGGTCTAGGCTTAGCGTTAAAGGAAAATTGAACGCAAAGGTGAATCCTGCGTTAAAGTCTAACCGACTTTATCTGTTAACGCGAAAAATCACGTTTTAGATTCTGTTGGGATTCTTTCTTAGAGTCCCGAGCCGACTTAACAGCCATACGGCTGTTATAAATAGACCTGTAAGGTCACATCAAGAGTCATTCGACTCTTTTATCTTGCTTAGTTCCAAGAACGAGATTTTTTCGTTTCAATTTCGATCGATTCTCCGACGAACTCCGACGAACTCCGACTTTTCCGATTTATCATTCGCATGGCGCCCAGAAGGATGAGTGCGGGTTCCAAGAAAGTCGTCAAGACGGCTTTGGGGGCGCCGCCGGCTGAGAACACCGGCGACGTCGCTGATCTGATGAGCGCTTCGGCGTTGTTGTCGCTGTCACACGGACCTCGTTGCTGTGGTAAGTGGCGGCCATGGCAACTTGTTTCGATAAGTTTTTCTGAAAACCCTAGATGGGTTCTCATGAACGAGGAAGATGACTCGTTTTTCTTACCAGGAACGCAGAGTTACGGCTCTGTGTTGTAAATTGGAAACGCAGACTTAAAACTCTGCGTTTAAGAAACATAGAGCCAAGTCTCTATGTTAAAATTAGGAATGCAGAGTTTGGACTCTGTGTTAAGAAAAACGAAAACACAGACTTAAGACTGCGTTTAAGGGAACATAGAGTTAAGACTCCTATGTTTGGATATGAAGTTCGAACGCGGGTCTTGACCTCTGCGTTTAAATATTATAACGCAGGGTTTGACCTCTGCGTTCAAGTTCTAATAACGCAGGGTTCGACCTCTACGTTCGAATGTCGATAACGCAGGGTTTGACTTCTGCGTTCAAATGTTGCTACAAGGGTTGGCCTTTGTATTCGTCTTTTGTGTTAGCAATCTATTTCTGCTACTAACCCTTGCTTCTGATTTTACAGTGCTTTTTCCCAATGTGCCACTTCTACCGGAGCAGCATTTTAGCTACACTGGTGATCCAGAAGTGGGGAAAGCTTTTGGCCTCCGCAGAGAAATTCCTTTATGCACCTTCCCGGACTTGGAACGGACACACTTGATTAGGTCTGTTGGGAGTTCCACTCTTAGAGCTCTGGTCACCGATGTGGATCTGGAAACTCCTGCGGGTCTGGATCAATTTGTCAAACCATCATTTTTGTTCGGAGACCATATATCCGCTGATGGGCAAGTTGGGTGTGTAGAAGACTCCCGGATGCTGCGAAGGGTCGATGATCGATTATTTTTCCTTCCAAGTATGAAGAGAATGTACCCACTTTCTTACTTCCTGAGTGTTGGTGGTCGCAGGGGTCTGGCCTTCGACCTTGTCAAAGAGAAGGAGAACATATTGTTTGGATCAGGTCGATCCTCTCGCGTTCAAATTGGCGGGCAACTCAAGGGCCTAAGACCTGGAAAATTTGAGAAGAAGGAGCTTGATCGGGAAACGCCTCTTCCAGCGAACATGTTCATACGTCAGTTTCTTGCTTCTCGTGAGGAATTCCCTGTGCAAGCTTTTCGTTCTCCAGGCTGGTTGTCCTCTGGAGAGGACGGCTGGTGGACTCGGATGGTGGATTTTGTCTTTGAGGAACTCAAGGAGCCTCTTGCTCAGTCTGGCCTTACGATACTAATACAGGCCACAAGACGCGGGTTCATTCAAAATTATCCCTGCTTCTTTGCTATGCTGGAGCGGTATAATCCAGATAGCTGCACCTTTTTCACACCTGTTGGAGAGTTGGGATTTGCTCTCCACGAGATGCATGTGATATCGGGACTATCCTTTGGGCAAATGCCATATGAAGAGTTTGTCCCTACCACTGAGGAATTATCCATCTTGAAGACTGTTTATCCGGAGATTTATGACACTTTCTGGGAGTTAATGTGTCATTTCCATATCTGCGCTCAAGTCGTCGGGACACGTGGGAGTGGCCTCATGCATACTGCTTGGGCTGATTATTTATTTCAAAATTTGGGTCAGAAAGATTCGAAGGTGACCCGTCTTGCTGTTAATTCCGCTGGGAGTATTAAAGCCCGCATCAGGGCTCCTAAGGCTATTTATAAGAATCAGTGTCTAGAAGATGGATTTGAGGCTGGCAGCGAGTTTGAGAGCTTTCATCACCAAGCCGCCATTCCGATCTCTGACATGGCACTTTTCGCTGGTTTCTTAATGCTCTGGTTGAAACGATGCGTTGTGCCGACGAGACCAGCAGAATCAATTTTGGTTGAGGTGGTTTATCCTGCCGTTCTTCTGGCTTATGGGAAACCACTAAGTCTTCTCCCTGCGATGACGGGCTACCTACAGAGAGGTTTACGAGATTTGGTCTCAGAATTCCTCGATGTCAAGGAGATGAATGTTGCCGGGAGAAAAGTCTGGAAGACTTCTCAACCCCGTGTACCAATGCCTTATACTTATTTAGTGGCTTGGTTTGTACTGCACTGTCCCTCGTTGATGATAGGGATCGTGCATGATAATGAAACTTCTGTTCTTTTCATCCAAAGGCTTGAGTCGGCTACATGGACAACTGTGTACATAGTCTGGGCTAGACAGCTCTTGTCCTCAAAAAACAACTATGACCTTTTTTGCTGCCACCCTTGTTTCGATGGGGCTGAAGAAGGAGACCCAAGGTTTGGCGATGTGGTTTTTGAAGGGTCCTCACTTTTAAATATGGGGACTTTCCAATGGCTTCTTGTCATCAGAGTAGGCTACTTGGTCTTTCGACTAGGCGAGAGATGCATAATTGAGCCTTATATTCCTTCGCGCTTCGCTCGACAATTTGGGTACGACCAGCTTTATGTCGGTAACCCTAACCTACGACTAGCTCATATTGGGAATTTGTATGAAGGGGCTCGTGCTTGGTATTTCTTCCTCGCCCGAGGGACTCATGCACGATTTACTCTGCCCAGCTTGCCGCCTAGTTGCTCTGCGGTTGTGGACTTCCGGGATTGGTTTGATGAAGTCTCTCGAATCCCAGAGTACGATGTATACACATCTTGCATAAACGAGATTCGAGAGTTCTATAAGTCCAGAAGTGGTTCCGCTCGGACTCGACTACCGGGGATTGGGGATTATTTGTCGTGCGAGCGAAGGATGATTGGGGGTGAAGAAACCACAGAGAAACCACCAACTACTGGGTCTTCTGAGGAAAAGGTAATGGATAAAATCCCAGAGGAGATACCCACTCTCGAGCGTCGCTCTTTGAGGTCATCTGGGAAGAAGGCTCTTACTGCTGATGAGGTTGCTGCGTATGACAAGAGAACACGCAAGCGAAAACCTATCGCAGCTAAGAACTCTAAAAAGTCCAAGTTGATGGGGGATGCTATCAAGTCTGCACATGTTGCGTCTCCTGAAAATAAAGGGAAGACCATGTTCCTGGCTGCTCCTTCTGGTCCTGAAGTAACGGCAGCTGGGCAGGGATTGACCATCCCAGATCCAACATCAAATATGCCCGAAGGGCCGTCTTTTGAAGCTGTCGACCCTCCCATTCGCACTGATTATGCGAATTGTTTTACTTATCCAACTGCTCCACCCCTAAGCTCGGAAACTTTGAGGAAGCTTATCGAACAATTAGAGCATTGGATGCAAATAACCATTAACGTCGTCAGTCTCGGGGACGCGAGCTTCAAGGTCTTTGAACCTCATCTGCTGGAGTGTGTCGCCAAGATTAGGAACCAGGGGAATGCGGTATGGACCGAGAATTGTCGCGAGGGCATCATTATTCTGGAGTATGAATTGGAGTTCCTTTCCATGCTACGACGCGACGAAATAGGACCAGAAGTGGATCAGGCTCTCTCTAAGGCTAGGGCTTTAAAATCTCAGCAGCAAGAGGTTCTTCAAAAGAGCTTATCCGAAGCAGAATCTCGTGTTGCTCATCTACGTGGGGAGCTTCTCCGGGCACAAGAGGACATGGGCAATCTTGCCGTGAGTCTCTGGGATAAAGCAGCAGAACTTGCTCATGCTGGTGTTGAGGTACCTCAAATAAATGCTCAGCTAGCCGATGGTATGGAAATTTTCAAAGGGTTAGCTGGTTATTGTGACGGGCTTCTCAAAGGTTATTGCGATGAAATTGTCGCTGCTGATAAGATTAGACGAGAGCTCGCAGCAGCAGCACCAAATGAAGAGGAACTCAAGAGCCAGGTAACAGAAGAAGTCAAGAAGGCTCGCGAGGAGAAGATATCAGCTTTAAAGTCTAAACTCAAATCTTTTAGACTGATGAGCCCCGATGCTTAGGACTTGAATTGCTGCTTTAGTTAGGGAATAATTTTGTATCATTTTCGTTTCAATCGTCTTCACTTTTGTACGCAAATTTATAGTGTTGAATGAAAACAATATCATTTTAGTCTTCATTATCTCTTTTTGATGAACTCTAATTTGAGACAACGAAGAATAATACAAATACCATAAGTGCGACGTTAACTTGGTATACAAGACAAGAAATATTGTAATTTTATTCCCGAAATGCATTATGAATTAGCACCCCCAGCCTGACTTGGCTGGAACTTACAAGAACAAGGAGTGAGCTACATGATTCACGGAAAATATCTCTTAAGGAATTTCTCATTAATCGGCATCATGAGCCTATCTCCTTTTTGATTGATAAGGCGGTAAGCTCCACCCGAATAGACTGCATCTATTACGAACGGCCCTTCCCATTTAGGATTGAACTTCTCTTTAGTTTTGTATGTCATCACCATGGGTCGTCTGTTGGCCAAAACCAAATCGCCTTTCTTGAAAATCCGTTCCTTAACCTTTTTGTTGTAGGCTTTGGAAATACGAGCTTGATATAACTCAATCTGTTGCTGAGCTTGAAGTCGTTTGCCATCTAAGACTTCAAGTTCCTGCAGACGTCGTTGAAGTTTTTCTTCTTCTGTTAGCCCGGTTGCAATCGCGATTCTCAGAGAAGGGATCTGAATTTCTAATGGCACTACAGCCTCGCAGCCATATACCAAAGAGAATGGCGTAGCCCTTGTAGGGGTTCTCACCGTTGTACGGTAAGCCCATAGACATTCGCCGAGCCTCTTGTCCCAATCACGTCGGCTTTTGGAAACAAACTTCTTGAGAAGCTTTACTATGGTTTTGTTGAACGCTTCCGCCAGACCATTTGCTGGCGGTTAATATGCCGTAGATGCAACACTTTGGATCCTGAATTTATCACAGAATCTCTGGAATCCAGAGCTGACGAATTGTGTCCCGTTGTCGTGAACTATTCGTCGGGGTACTCCAAAACGGTAGACGACGTGATGCTTGATGAACTTGATTACATTTGAAGTCTTGACTTCTTTCAATGGGACTGCCTCCGCCCATTTGGAGAAATAATCAGTCACAGCTAGAATGAACCGGTGTCCCTTAGACGTTGGAGGGGAAATCGGTCCTACAATATCCATACCCCACATTTCGAAAGGCCAGGATGCCGACGTGGGGTGTAGATTCCCAGGTGCTTGGTGGATAAAATCCCCATGAACTTGACATGCGTGACAACGTTTAGCGTATTCAACCGCGTCTGAAAACATTTTCGGCTAATAATAGCCAATTCGTCGGAGGCGATCTCCTAATTTAGCTCCAGGCTGATGAGCCCCACACAATCCGCCATGAGCCTCTTTGAGGGCCTCCTTCGCTTCATTTCGGGAGAGGCATCTAAGTAAGACTCCATCGTGTGATTTGCGATACAGGACTTGAGAAACTGCATCGTAATAGAATCGGAGGGCCTTTCGTTTAATGGAGGCCGCTTCCTTAGGGTCATTGGGCAGAATTCCATATAGGGCATAGTCGATGTAGGGGAACCGCCAATCCCTAGATTCAAATTCCATAAATGTCGTATAGACTTCTCCTGACGTCGTCTCGTCTGGGTCTTCCTCTATGGGGATCTTGGAAAAGCATAGCCTCCGTCCCGTGACTGGAATCGTTGTTCCGACTTTCGGTGGCAATGCTAACGAAGTTGCCAAGGAGGCTAAAGCATCTGCATACGCATTCTGAGCTCGTGGTACATATTCTATAAAGAATCCTTCGAACTTCTCAGCTTGCTCTAACACAGCGAAGTAGTATGGGATCAAATCCTCATGACGTACTTCGTACTCTCCTCGGACTTGATTAATGATTAGCTGAGAGTCACTGTAAGCTTCGAGGTGCTGAACATTAAGTTCTTCGGCGAATTGCATTCCTAATAGCAGAGCATTATACTCAGCTACGTTGTTAGTACAAGGTTCGATTAGGGAGGATCCCCTTGGGATTACGTGACCGTTCGGAGAGACTAATACTACCCCTACTCCCGCGGTGATTGCTCCATGAGGATTTGCTCTAGACGCGCCGTCGAAGAATAATTTCCACACTTGTGTGACTTCCTGGATGACGCAAGCTTCAGCGACTTCGTCAGGTAATTCTTCGTACAACTTAGACGTTCCTGCTACTGGGTGATCAGCTAAGAAGTCTGCCAGTGCTTGACCCTTGACCGCCTTTTGAGGCATGAACTGCATGTCGTACTGCGACAAGAGAATGGCCCACTTTGCGAGTCGGCAATTCAGAGATGATGGTTTCGTCATCAGAACTCTCAAGGGATTCACCCTAGAGATGACCTGAATGGTTTGTCCAACTAGGTAATGTCGCATCTTTTGGATTGCGAATACCAAGGCGAGACATTCCTTTTCGACTGGATTGTACCGGTGTTCGGCTCCCATCATAGTCCTGCTCAGGTAATAGATGGCTTGCTCTTGACCTTGATCATTGTTCTGGGCTAACAAAGCTCCAAGAGAATGGTCCATGGCCCTCACATATAACAGAAATGGTTTTCCTGATATCGGGGCCACGAGAACTGGTGGTTGAGTGAGGTATTTCTTAATCTCCTCGAATGCTCTTTGACACTCGGCATCCCAAACAAAGGATATTCCTTTCTTCATGAGCTTAGAGAAAGGTTGACAGCGCCTAGAAAGATTTGATATGAATCTTCGAATGTAGGCTAGTCTACCTTGCAAACCTCTGAGCTCTTTGAGATTTTTCGGGGGTGGCATGTCTTGGATGGCACGTACTTTCTCTGGGTCAAGAGAGATTCCTTTGGACGTGACAATAAATCCTAGGAATTTTCCACTTGATACTCCAAGAAATGATTTTGTAGGGTTCATCTTCAACTGATGTGTCCGCATGATTTCGAACATTGTCCTCAAGTCTGCAAGATGATCATCCTTACATTGACTTTTTACTGCTATATCATCAACGTAGCACTCGATCTTTTTTCGCAGATGCTCATAAAAGATGGTGTTCATTGCCCGTTGATAAGTTGCACCTACATTTTTCAGGCCAAAGGGCATCACTGTGTAGCAATACACCCCCAATGGTGTTCTGAATGCGGTATGCTTCTCGTCGTCGGGGTGCATCTTGATCTGATTGTACCCGGAGAATCCATCCATGAAAGACATTCTTTCATATCCGCAGGTGTTATCAATCATAACATCCGTTATAGGAAGCGGGAATTCGTCTTTTGGACAAGCTGCGTTAAGATCGCGGAAGTCTATGCATATCCGGACCTTCCCATTCTTTTTGGGAACTGGAACAATATTGGCCACCCAGTCAGGGTGTTGTTCTTCCCTCACAAAACCTGAGTCTATAAGCTTTTTCACTTCAGACTCGATTGATTCCATGATCTCTGGACGAAACCTGCGTTGTTGTTGTTTAACGGGTTTTGCATCCGGATCAATGTTGAGACGGTGCATGGCAACCTTCAGGTCAAGGCCAGGCATATCTTCATAATTCTAGGCGAAGACATCTATATATTCTCGGATGAGAGATATAAGGTCTTCTTTTTCGGATGATGACAGGTCTTCGGCTATAAAGATAGGTTTGGGGTCAGACTCGTCTCCCATGTTGACCTGGATCACCTTATCTTCCGTGGGTGGTTCGCGTTGTTCGAAGCGCATATCCCACAAGATATTAAGACGTTTGATCCATGGATCATCGGTTGATTCGACTAACTCTTCATCACCCCCTGCATCTTCATCGGGGTGACTAGTTGAAGCCATGTTCACAGTCAAACTTTTGAAGAAAGGTCCGACACTGACATCGGATTCCTAGGAAGATGTTCCAGATGAATGATCCTGACGTAGATAATTACTGATATCATTTTCTGAGGCAGGGGGAGTTGTGATGTAACCTAAGACCCTTCTCATTTTTTGATAATAATCCGGAGGCTTTCCTGCAGGGGTTAGAGACATTCGGATTGGGGTTCGTCTACCTTTCCCGAAGTTCAGACCTTGTTTCTCATTAAAGTTATAGCCCATTCGTTTCATTAAGTATATAGAATTGGGTTCATGGTAATGGAATTAGGGACTTTCGTCGTCTTCCTCTGAACTTCCTCGTTTGAGTTGCTCGGGTTTGACTTTACCAAAACAGATCGGCTTCTGCCCTTTCCTTTTGGATGGGACTTTGAAGAAAGCCTTCTGTACATCTTCTGCTTCTTCATCCAAAGCGAAGAACGACCTGATAGGCAATGTTAGTGATGCCTTCGTGCACAGTGTGTGCCATGGGTTGGTACCTGCATTAGAATTATTCTCTACTGGCTTATTTCTAGAGGATGCATCAGGCAAGTACGCTAAAAGAAAATCTTCATTAATGCACCATTCACCCTCGTTCAGTACATTATTATTACCCTCATCTTGACCCATTACATCTAAGTTCAGTTCCCATGGACAATCGTTTTCGGGATCTGGTTCAATGTCGGCTTCATTGCCGCTGTCCGCATCTTCTTTCTCTTGGGACTCCAAATAGAAGACGGAATCAGTGTGGAAGTTCTCCACTCCTCTGAAGGGGTATTTCTCTGTAATTAGAGTTCGGACTTCTCCTTCATCATTGGCATATTTCATGACCTGATGCAGAGTAGACGGGACAATGCGGTTTGCATGTATCCAGGGCCTTCCCAGTAATAGATTGTAGGAAGTGTCCGCGTCTATGATGTAGCATGTCACCTCGGACTTGAGGTCTCCAATTTGACATCTGAGCTTTATTTTCCCTAGGGGTCGAGTGCTGTTTGCATTGAACCCGAAGATGGTGGTCTGGGTAGTGTGTAATCTGTGCATAGGGATCCCTAAGACCTGCATGACCCTATAAGGCATGATGCTGAGTGCGGAGCCCAGGTCAACCTGGACACGACTGATTTCGGAAGATCCGATATACCCCGTGTAATACAAAGGTCTGTCATGTTTATGTTTAACCTGCATATCTTCTTGAGTGAATGATATACAAGGTAAACTTCTTGCAGCTTGCAGACATTGCCGACAAGTCTGATCTTCAGAAACTTCGGGAATTAGAGCAACTTGTGTGATGAAGCTCTCCGTACTCTTCAAAGCTTCAATTAGAGCTTCTTTGGTAGTTTTTGACAACCTTAGGAGCTCATATAATGTAATTCGGGCCGGTATGTTGGTCAGCTGTGCCATGACATTAAATTGAAAAGGAGCACTGGACTCTCCGGGTTCTTGGTGTAGATTTCTGTTAAACCGGAGCTCCTTTTGCTTCCCTTTTTCGGCAGGCTTCTTCGGTACAGAACCCCCAGCGTCTTGGGGCTGTTCGTCAGCTTCTTGAACATTCTGACCATAGTCTTTCAAATAAGCTTTTCCTGACCGAGTGCCAGGATTGCCTTCTGGATACGCCACTAGAACGATCCTCTCATCTTCTGAATCAGTGAGAGGTTTGAGCAAATCATCATTCTCATTAACAGAGGGGCTAATCATGTTGGATGCCTTAGCCTTTCCTCTTTTCTTCTTGGACGAGATATCCGTCCACTGTTGGTCTTCCACCAGATCAGGATGAACCCACATGATTTCTCCCTTTGGAGTGGTGAGGGGTATTAGTCCCTTATCCTTCTGACTGTGCAAGTCAGTATTCTTCAAGTGCATTTCTCCCTTGTGGATGGGGACAACGCCATCTGCGGTCGCTACGGGAGGAAAATCACCGAATTGGACTGCTATCATGTTAGTGGAGACGGTCTTTTGCTCAGGTTTCAGAGTGAGCACCTTGGCGTCCACCAAATTCTGGAGAATGTCCTTAAAGATGTAACATCTTCTGGTAGGATGTCCCAGAAATCTGTGATAGCGGCAGTAATTAGGGTCATCTACCTTCCCTGCTTCATCTGGCTTCCTAATTTCAGGAAGCTGCAACTTGTTGTTCTTCCGCAATAGCTGGAACAAGGTGTCCACATGTTCCTCCTTGAAGGAGTACTGTTTGGGCACTTTCTGCTTGTTAGGTGTTTTGCCTTGCTTCGCGAGAGGCGGCACTTGCGTGTAATCAGCTGCTAAGGTCTCTTTCCCCTTAGACCGTTGGGCATTGTTCTGATTGCGTTGCTGTTGTTGTTACGGTTTGGGCTGTGCAGCTTCTTCGGCTTTCACCCGAGCAACAATCTCTTCAGCTTGTTCTCCCTGCGAAACCAGCTGTCTCCAGGAACGACACTCCGCCACCCCCATCTGAGCGAGGAGTTGGGTCTGTAAATTGTGCCTGCACGTTTCAACCAGAGTTGATTGAGTCATACCTGAAGGGCATCACAATGCCATGCTGCGAAATCTCTCCACATATACCTTGATGGACTCTCCCTTCTTCTGTTTGGTGGCGAGAAGAGTCGGGACCGAAACTTCTGTATCGTCCTCGAAGAACCTGGCTAGGAACAGTCTTTCTAAATCTACCCATTTCTGAATAGATCCAGCAGGCAACTTCATAAACCATTCAAAGGCTACCCCTTTAAGAGTGCCGATGAACAAGCGTGTCAGGATGGCGTCATTCGCTACTACGTCTCCAGTTTGAGATTTAAAGTAGTAGATGTGCTGATTTGGCGATCCCGTGCCATCGAAGGGTTGCAGTGTAGGAGCTTTGAACTTCGGTGGGTATGGGGCTATATCCCACTCAGCAGGATAAGGCCTCACCACTCCTTCTTCACGGAGCTCACTTCTGTTGGCGATTGCATTGAGGCGAGCCTCCAGTTCATCCATTTTAGTGGACTGAGGATGCAGTTCTTTTTCCACCTCTTTCTCACCTTCAGAAGAGGATTCCAGGTTGTGAGTCTCACGATCTGAATGTTCGTGAGCTTTTTGCTTTCCCTTTGACGTTGTCCTCTGGGAAGATTCAGGTTTTTGGCCTTTTTCTGCCAGAAGTTGGGCCAACATATCCTTCAATTGAAGAAGGGTCTCTTGTTGCGCTTGGAGTATGACGTGATGTTCGTCTACTCTTTTGGCTATGTCCTCGGGGTTTCCCGTCATGTAAGCCGAAACTCCTTGTGCCCCAACAGAGCTTGAAGATTGAGATTCAGCTATTGCTGAATGTTCATCACTTGTCGTGATCCCTTTGGCTAACTTTTGATAGTCAACCGGGCGAATAGCTCCTGTTCGAGTCCGAGTATTCCGATATACTCCTTCGAACTGGTCACAAATTTCCCTAACAGTTGGGGAATGACTTCTTTATGACTCGTCAGAATCGGAATGTGAGGCTGTTCCTCTGCCGATCATGTTGATAGTAACCTCAGGATAGTCGATTTCAGAGGTCTTCTTCTGGCGACGTTGTCGTTTGGGAGGTCTAGCGACATTCGTCAACCTATTAAACACTGATTGCCTAGGCGTCGGTGAGCAACAGCTGCATTCGGAGAGGACAGCGGAAATGAGCCGTTCACACTGACACGAATGGGCCACTTGCTGTGTTGGTCTTCCTCTTGACAGTAGCTCACGCAAGTCGGAGACCTGGGAAAGATTTTGTGAGGGTGCAGATGGAACCCCCTGCCTTTGGATGGGTTGGACATGAATATTAAATCCATGCCGTCCTTTTTGAACCTGACGGACCGTGTCGTGTTCTTGAGGCGAAACACGAGGGTCGCGCTTTGGTTTATAAACACGAGGTCAAGGCCTGTGTTTGACCGATTGAACAGATCCTTGAGGATCTTATCCTGATTGAACGCACACTTGTGGTGTGCGTTTTGATGTTGAAACAGACCCCTGCGGGTCTTGTTTTAGTTGAACGCACACTTGAGGTGTGCGTTTTGAAACAGACCCTTGAGGGTCGTTCTTTGTTTGGACGCACACTTGTGATGTGCGTTTGGTTGATGACCCAGACCCCTGAGGGTCTGATTTTGGCTGAACGCAGACTTGTGGTATGCGCTTGGTTGACGAACCAGACCCCTGAGGGTCAGGTTTTGATTGGACGCACCCTCGAGGTGTGCGTTTGAATGATTGAACAGACCCCTGAGGGTCGTGTTTTGATTGAACGCACACTTGTGGTGTGCGTTGGAATTGTTGAACGTGCCCTTTGGGGTCACGTTTTGGGACGCACCCTTGAGGTGTGCGTCTGGATTGAACAACGCGCCATTGGGGTTCGCGTTTGAGCTGGATAACCCGAGGCTCATAGTCGGGTTCATTGCCACGAAGTGTGCGTTCTGGAGCAGAAACGTAGAGTTCGGGCAGATTTTCAAAAACGCAATTCTTGCGTTGGGCCGTAGCTCGGCTATTCCGCAAATATGCTCGCCGCATGGATCTTCTCCTCCGTCGAGCGGCGTTTTTCTTTGCTTGTTTCAACGCCTTAGCCGCAGCGTCGTCGGTGTTGATTGGGTTTTCCTCCGACATAGGTCTCTTTTGACC
>BQKN01066316.1:66258-93504 GCA_022839385.1 Asparagus kiusianus | reverse complement strand
TCTTGTGAATAACATGTTAACTCTTGTGGCAAACATGTTAACTCTTGCGGCAAACATGTTAACTCTTGTGGCTAACATGTTAACCCTTGTAGATAACATGTGAACTCTTGTGCGAAATATGTAAACTCTTATTGATAACATGTTAACTTTTTTGCAAAACATGTTAACTTTTGTGGATAACATGTTAACTATACTCTGGTTAACATGTTAAATATAAGAGCTTATCTTTTAACTAATTACTTGGAAGAATTTGTCTTACGCAGAAATATGTAGATACAATCCCGTACTGCTTGTTTAAGTCAGCGTTCTCCTGCAACTGCAGCCATAGCCGTAATCTATCTAAGAATACCTCTATTACTTTGTCGTCCAGTCTTCCCCCGCGGATCATATACAGTAGCTCAGGGTATGTAATTGTGCTATTATCAGTAGTTATGACATATACGTACCTTAACAAGCAATAAGTTACGGAAGGTTAAAATTTAAAACATGAAAGCTAATATCTAAACGCACAAACATAAGAAGCAAAAAACAGAGGTTCACAGTTAATATTAAAGAGTTAGCATTAAACTAGTTAACATGTTAACTGTCATGGATAACATGTTAACACTTGTTGTTAACGTGTTAACTCTTGTTGATAACTTGTTAACTCTTGTCGAAAACATGTTAACTCTTGTTGATAACATGTTAACTCTTATGGATAACATGTTAACTCTTGTGGGTAACATGTTAACTCTTGTTGCTAACATGTTAACACTTGAGGGTAACGTGTTAACTCTTGTTGATAACATGTTAACTCTCGTGGTTAACATGTTAACCCTTGTTGCTTAAATTTAAACGTGAAAGCTTTACATTTTGACATCAGCACTTACGGGCTACATTTCTCCTTGCAGAACTGCGCGAGCCATTTGTTCTCCTCAGCTGAGAGTTTCTCTGCAACATTTTTTGGTATTCTGTAGTTATGTACAAAAGCCCCAGCGCTATCTAACACTCGTAAGCTAAACGTGCCTACATCAGGGATACCCTCATTCACCTCTTTTAAGGCAGCACGATCCACATCTGTTAAATACGTGCTTTTTAGCACATCCCACTTGCCAACACTGTCGTCATGGTAAACTGTTATTTTCTTTGGGGTGTCACCAACAACAATGGGTTCATCTTTGTGCTCACCTTCTTTCAACTTCAATTCCTTAGCCCTCGATTTCTTATCCTCAGTAAATGGTGTCCTAACCAGTTTACCTTTCTTGGTTGCTCTTTTGCTTGGAGGTCTACTCCTATAACCCACATATTTTTTTCTCACCGGCTTCCTCGGCCTCTTCAATCCTTTGCTGAGTAGAACATTCTCAACCACACCTTCCTCCTCCTGCACCAACTGCTTGTCCTCCTCATCCTTGATCACTTTATCTCTCTCTTCGCTCTTGCCCATTTCCTCGACAACTTCATTCTTGGTAACATCGTCTCTCTCTTCCCTCGAGCCCTCTTCATCCTCAACCATCTGCTTATCCTCCTCATCCTTGATCACTTCGTCTCTCTCTTCATTCTTGCCCATTTCCTCGACACCTTCATTCATGGTGACGTCGTCTCTCTCTCCAATCGAGCCCTCTTCATCCTCAACCATCTGCTTGTCCTCCTCATTCTTGATCACTTCGTCTCTCTCTTCGTTCTTGCTCATTTCGTCGACACCTTCATTCATGGTGACGTCGTCTCTCTCTCCATAGTTGTACTCTCCATCGATTTCATGCTTGTCCTCTTCTTCTTCTTCCACTGTAGGGTTTCCTTTCAGCTGCTGTGCAATAAGCTTCTTCACATTGTTCTTTAAAATCAAGGGATCTACTATGTCACAAGATTCGTCCAACCCCTTAACCTTTTCGTTAAGTCTACGAATCTCGTCCATGAAAGTTTGACAATACAATTTCTTCGAGACCCTCAGTGTACGGCAAAGTCTCTGGTTTACTTTAGCAGCATTTCTCCAAAATTGCAGTTGCTCCTCAACTGGTAACGTTTCAATCTCATCTTCCCTTTCGAAAGCCTCATCAATGGCTTTTGACATTATCTATAATTTAGAAATAACAAAGAGTTAACATCAAGTTTATAAAATTTAACAGTAAGTGGTCCACAATTGTCACAGATAAATTAAAGATGCTTCAATCATCTATAGGTAACATGTTAACTCTTGTTGGTAACATGTTAACTCTTTCTGGTAACATGTTAATTCTTGTGGCTAACATGTTAACTCTTGTGCTAACATGTTAACTCTTGTTGAAACATGTGAACTTTTGTTGCAAACATGTTAACTCTTGTGCTAACATGTTAACTCTTGTTGCAAACATGTTAACTCTTGTAGAAAACATGTTATCTATTGTTGCTAACATGTTAACTGTTGCGGTTTTGTAGTTAATTATGGTGATTTAGCACCTTAGAACTTACCAAACCTATTGACCATCTCTTCTCATGTTCCTTCTCTTCTTCCTTCTTTTTTTCTTCTATCTTCCTCTTCCTTACTGCTGCTTTCTTCTCCTCCCTATGTACGACTGGAAATTGTGGTACAATCCCTTCCCTTCTAAGCCTCATCAATGGCCTTCTTATTGGTTATTTCTCATCGGATGGGCCAATTTCAACTATTGGTTTATGCACAACCTGGATGCTAGCTTTTGCAGCCTTGGCAACTATTATGCGCTTTCGAAAAGATCCATACTTCTCACCAACCTTCACCCAGTTAGTGAGGGGTGGTTTGAATCTATTGCTCAAGGAATATCTTTTAATCCCCGTCATTTCGTAGTACCATAGCTGCAAACAATTAATACATGTTAGTATGCAAACAATTAATACATGTTAACTTTTGTGGCAAATATGTTAACTCTTGTGCTAACATGTTAACTCTTGTGGAAAACATGTTAACTCTTGTAGAAAACATGTTATCTACATATAGTTAACACTGTCAACACCAACTTTAATACTGGAAACACTATAGTTAACATGAAGCTAAATATAGTTAACCAGATCCTTAAAACACTTAACATGAACCAGCAACCGTTCACATGCACATGTTAATCCAACTTACAGGGATCAAAGGCATGCATCCAGGTACATAGCTTACTCCTGGCCTGTGCAGACCTTCCCTGGCAATCTTAATTCCTTTCTTCGTCTGATCATAGATGTATTTCCCCCAGGCCACATTCCTCACTCTTTCAATTGAATCAACATATTTGAACAAGAGCCTTGGGATGCCTTGGACACTGCTAGGGCACCACATCATTGAACATTGATAAAGTATCTGCAGTAACACAAAATCTTCAATATCCTTCTTCTTTCTTGATTCAACAAGAGATTGCAGTAGCTCTTCCACATATCGCCGCATATTATTCGTTGATTTCTTTTTTGTTCTAGTAAAATGATCATCAAAATACTCCACCCAAAGCCTAGGGAAAGGATCTCTATTATTGTAAATTATTTCTCCATCAATTGGGAAACATGTATGTTCATGCACCCAGTCCATATCAAAATTAACAACCTTTTCTCTCCCACTTTCGGCATCGGGCAGAGAAAACGCCACTTCATTTCCCTTATAGTGTCTCAATACAAGTTCCAGCGTGGGTCGATCTAATGCTGGGGGGCCAAACTTTACATAATGCTGGAATGTACACCCTTGGTATGCATCCAAATGACACTGCCGCATTCTCGGTTCGAGGACTTTCATAAATTTACAATATGCGGCAAAACTAGCAGTTGGTCTAATTTTAGCAGCACCTGACTTTTTCCTGTATTATAATTAAACATTTAACATCAACACTTAACATCCAACATCCAATAGTTAACATACAACAATGAACTGTAACACTTACGCTATAAACCTTAACAAACAACAGCCAAACTTAACATATACGTGAGGTATATAGTTCACATTTAACATTAAGGTATCAGCTAACATGTCCGTCAACCAATGTCCAGGCATATAGTTCACAATTCAACTAAATCTATAACATCTATCTAAATTGGAAAATATAACATATAACATTATCTTACTTCTTAATGGAATTCTGTGGTGCGTTTAGTGAACTTGTAAATTTTCTTTTTCTCATTACAGCCCTTTGGAAACTCAACAACGTTTGGGTGGCTTCATCGGTGCTGCCATTCCCTGATGATGACACATTTGTGGACGAAGACTTGGAGGCAGGGGAGGATGTGAGAGAATCGGTACCACGGTCGGTCTCAGATGGCAAAGGGGGGTCTTCGTCGGTCTTGGAAGGCGAGGGAGGATCTTCGTCGGTCTTGGAAGGCGACGGCGAGTCTTCTCGCTCGTCGTTCGTTGGTGCATGTTCCTGACGTTGCAGCGGCGGCGGAGGATGGTGAACGACTTCGAATTCGTTCGCCGATTTTTTCCCCATCTTCGACCCCGTTTCGACCAAACCCTAGAAGCGGTTTTGGTTTTTCGCCGGAGTGATGGCCAGAGACAGAGTGCGGGAGGGAGAGAGGAGAGAGAGAGAGAGCGCCTCGATAGTAGCGGAGTGGGCGGCACCGTTACCAACGCACGGAGTGGGCGGGAAGGGTAGCTTCGATATTCTGATAAATGAGTGAGCTGGAGGGACGGAAATGAAGTTTTGGGGTGTATTTTGGGTTTATACCAAACATTAAAAGTACAGAGGGCTGGGCCACATTGTTTATCCATTTTTGGGGCCTTAAAGCAATTTTCCCAAATTTCAAAAACTATTGATTTTCTTTTGGAAATATAACAGAAAAAAGTAAGACTCTAATTGACTGATAGGATATTCTTATTCTTTCAAATTCTAAGTTATGAAAAGGCTTACTTGCACTTAAACATCCTATACGGCTATACTATCCCCTATTTTGCGCTTATATATCTTCACTTGTTTTACACCCCGTTTGGCAAAGGGTTAAAAAAAAGAGATTAATGAGAAGGGTTAACTTAGTTAATCTATCGTGAAGGGTTAAAAATATTCTTATTCCGTTTGGATTCGATAGTTAAATCAAGGGGTTAAGTTTTTTGTGTTTGGCGAATGAAGAAAAGTTAAGGAGATTAATCTCATTATTTTTTTTAAAAAAATACCACTTTCGCATTTACTAAAAATTTATAAATAATTGCCTCATTAAAATAAAAGGAGCTTGAATTATATGAATATTTATAAATAATTGCATGTTCTGCTTGTTGGCATCCAATAATACCAATTCACAGTAATCAATAAGATATGAACATAAAACTTTGGGTTGAATTAAAATAATAGCAAGTATAGGCTAGTAGAAAGGGGAAACTTATATGTTTTCAATTTTTTAAATGAGCCAAGATTGTCAAGCAGATTCTTAAAATAAGCATATGTTTTTACAACATAAGATGAGTAAAATAAGCTTATGTTTTTATTCAGTTGTTAGGCATTTGTTGTTTCACACATGGATGCAACATATATTATTGTATATTCTAGAAATTCCAAGTCTAGCAAGCTTGATAAATACCTCTTAATAGATAATAATAATATAAAAATGACCACAAATTATATTTTACTTGAGTCTAAAATGCTTTACCCAAACTTCCAACGTAAGCCTCGGTCTCATTTCCCGCGCTCCTCTCTCTCTCTCTCTCTCTCTCTCTCCCTCTCTCGCTCTCTCTCCTCGAAAAAAGCCCTAGAAATTAGGGCAAACAGAGAAGGAGAGAGTCGATCATGGCGAGATCCTCTGGTTCTTCTTCGTCACTCCTCTCCTCCCTCCTCTACTTCGGCCTCTCCATCACTCCTCTATTCTTCCTCTCTACCAGCGAGGAAACCCCTTTCAGAGGCAATTTCTAGGGCCTTGATGTTGTGCGCAGCGGAAATTTCGGCAGCACCTCTGGTGCTCGACAAGAGAGTAGATCTCAACTAAATCACTGTTTCACAAAGAAATAAGAACCGAAAGTAAAATATCTTAACAAAGTAGGATATCAGCTCTTCCTCTCATCAGTTCTAGGACTGACATGTCGAGGGAACCTAAACAAACTATTACAAACCACGACACAAACAATCAATTTTAACGTGGTTCGACAAGTTGCCTACGTCCACGGGACAAGGAGGGGGAGATCTACTATTAGAGGGAAAGAGAAAACAAATGGGGTTACAATCACACAACTCGCACAAAGTTAAACCCTCAAACAATCTCTCAATTCCTCTCTCAAAATCTGAAAAAGAAAATCCTACTTTTCTTCTCAAAAAAACAGCCGCCAATTTGCACGTCCTCTGCGATTTTTCCTTTTTCTTTCGCCGCCTGCACACTTTTTCTCCCCCTGCGATTTTTGTACTTGCACACCAAACTAGGGCACGAATAAAAGCTACATTTATAGCTTCAATATTCGGGTCGTGGGCTCCACGCGGTTTGCTTTGCTTTTGCTGCTCTCTGCTATCTCTTCACTCGTTCGTTGATGGAGTAGTTTCGCGCACGTGGGTAGCCCCCACGTCATCCCCACTTTGTTTGTTCAAAGCCCCCGCGTCGTCTCTCCCCACTTCGTTCATAATTCTCCACCTCGACGAAGTTTTCCCAAAATTGAGCCGACACCAACCAAGCCAAATGTCTCACTTGTTGCGTCCAGTATGAAGTGAAACAATTCACGACAACGGACTCAATCCATAAGAAGTCGAGAACTCAAATAAAATACAAACACTCTCCAAATGTCGGTATCAACTCACCAAATCGGTTGCATTATAAAGACTACCTACGTATCCTCTTACCCAAGGAATTAAGCCTCACATAGTTCACCAAAATGGTCACAAACGACATCAATCCAATAGAAGAGTTCGCAACCCTTCTCTAATATCATCAACTCTGCGGCTGATAGCATCTCCAATAGCCTCAAAATGTAACGAATCAAACACCTCCACCTGAGGTGAACCAATGGTCATATCCAAACTACATCTATCAACTGTACTCGAATCAAAACCCAACTCATCATCTGTATCCAAAACCAATTGATCCCTAAGCTGTGTCACCTCAGTTAGAATCTCAAACAATACAGAATGATCTAGAGTATGTGGAGTAATCTCCACCCAATATGAAGTAGCATTACTCTCCACCTGTTGTGATACATCTATGATCTGTCCAAAACTCTCCACCTGTTGAGAGTCAATAAGCTCCCTCATCGAAGCCTCGTCTAATGTGACATTAACAGACCAAATATCCAATTGAGTTTTACCTCCAATCACAACAGTTGACAACTCTTTAATAGGATGATCCAAATATATCGAAGCCTCAGTCCAGAAACTCTTATGCAGACCATTGCTTGACAACAAACACCGATCTTCCTCCAGCAATGCACAGTTCTCTAAATTTACCACCCTATCTAGTTGCTCCAAGATTTCTTTTCCAACGAAGTGTCTCGAAATACCATGAGCTCGGCTCCAAAATAGAAACAGGTCCTTGTTGTACCTCTCATGAAAACCTGAATGAAGTACCTTCACTTTTCTGCCAATCTCACACTTCTTCAATCTGTTGGAGACTACTAGGACTTTATCCAAAGGAGATTTAGTTACAACCTAAACACGCCTAGAACAGCCACCAACAAAGAAAACTAAACATCTATTTTCTCCCAATGATGCCTCCTTGGAAGGCCCCCAAACATTCACGTGAACCCCATCTGAAAGACCATCCCTGCGGTGAATAAAGGTATCAAACTTCACCTTGGTCTTCTTGCTCACATCAAAGTGTTCACTGGATTTTAAATTATAGGTCAATGCACCCATCTCCAAATCAATACTGGAATGACTAAGCCCCAAATGTCACAGTCTAGTCGAATCAACAGAAGTCGTCAGCTCTCTACCTGTCACTGTATCTCCAATCAAATAGTACATGTTATTCTTCCTGACGCTCTTCATCACAATCAAAGAGTCTTCCACGATCTCGAGAACCATGTCCTCAACACGAACCTTCAGACCCTCTCCAACCAAAGCTCCAATTGAGATCAAGTTCTTTCTCAAGGAAAGGGACATATCTCACATCATATAACTCTCTAACAGTCCCGTCAAACATCTTGATGCGAATGTTAGACCCCAGAGGGGGGTGATTAGAGTCTTGAGGCAATAATAGTGCAATAAAAATTATGACAAGAAATACACCACAAAATAAAAAGTAAAAGTAAAAGAGATAAGGTAAGAAATCGTTATCCAAGTGACACGTGATATGTTCACGAGGTTCGGCCCGCTGATCTACGTCCCCGCTCCCCACTCTCGAGGAGAATCCACTACACAACCCGGTTTGGAAGCTGGAACTTCTTCTACACAATGATCTCCATGAGATCTCACACCCACACAATTGATCTCCATGAGATTTAGCTCACAACAATAGTAAATGATGTAAAATCTCTCTCATTACAGTAGCCCTATGGCAAGGAGAAAGATTGCACTTGAAGCTTGGGATGTGAACTTAGAAAACAGTGAAGAACAGGAATGAAAATTTGGGCTCTTTTGAAAACAGTAAACAAAACACAAAGGATTTGCAACGAGCTTAGGTTGTCTGAAGAAGGGGGATGTGAGGGTTTAAATAGGAAGAAGAACAGCAGCCAAAACCCCCAACCAAATCTCCTAAAAATCAGAGAATCGGATTTTCTGATTCTGTACCAAAAAGAGCCGTTGGGCGATTGGCGGTCGACCGTGAGAATTTCATGGTCGACCGCGTAGGTTTTCAAAGCTGAGAAAAGTTTCTGTAAAGGCTACGGTCGACCGTGAGAACTCCAGAAAGTTTCTATAATCAGTTCGGTCGACCACGAGAAGTTCTGAGCTCTCTGTAATAGAGGCGGTCGATCGTCACGGTCGACCGCACATATTTCTGCTGGCTCCTGAGAGAAATACACTGGCACGGTCGACCGTGGCAGTCGACCGTGAACTGACACAACTGATACATGTTTTTAAAATTGTTTTTGACACTTAAGAAAATTTGTAAAAATACTCAAATGATTTCTAAATTTTGTATAACTTTGTAAAATATTTTTAACACTAAAAAAAACTATTTTGAAAAGGAATTTTATGAATAGGTCCTCATACTTGTGAAAAACCATATTTTGATAAAACCGTTAAAACTATGAGTATGAAAATGTGTGTGTGATATCCCAATAGCTTCAAATAAAATCTATAACTACTTGCCTATATTTTAGCACTAGAGAGAAAATAAAAATAGAAAATATCTCTCACATAGAAATACATTTATTGAGTCTTGATATTACTTTAGAATTGATGAAGCTTCTCATAGCGTTTAGTGTTCTTGATAAACATTGCTTCATCACTTTGCCTCCTCCTCCTTTAGATATCGTCGTTGTAGCTCATATTCCATCCAATCCTTAATGTTACTAACTAGCTTGGTATTTATATTATCTACAATATCACTCAATAAGCAATTAGTACCGATAATGGTTGTTGTAAATCATCATCAAAACATAAGGGCTAACAATCTCCCACTTTTTGATGATGATAACCAACCATTATAATAGAGAAAAATAAGTATAGCTTATAGATAGTAGCTCCCCCTATCTATGAGCTTCCTCTTACTATATGCACAAATGAGGAGTTTTCTCTCCTCCTTTGTCACCATCAAAATTGGGATATGAAATAAACATGCAAAAATACATATGAAGTACAACTAACCAAGCAAACAAGCAAAATTGTTTTTACATGATGCATAAACCCAAACCATGTCTTATGTGACAAAAATCTTCTTCACTAAAAGGCTTTGTAAAGATGTCCGCTAATTGAGATTTAGTGTCAATATGAAGTGGAGTGACATCTTGCCGTTCTATATGATCGCGTAAGAAATAATGGCGCACATCAATATGCTTGGTTCTAGAGTGCAAAACGGAATTTTTTGAAATGTTTATAGCACTAGTGTTATCACGAAAAAATTTGTATTTTGAAAATACAAATCATAGTCAACTAAACTTTGTTTCATCCATAAAAGTTAGGCACAACATAAGCCGGCGGTAATGTATTCCGCTTCTGTAGTGGACAAGTCAACACAATTTTATTTCTTGGAAACCCAAGAGACAAGAGAGTTGCCTAAAAATTGATATGTATCACTCGTACTCTTACGATTAACCTTACATCTGGCAAAGTCGGCATCACAAAAACCATAAAGATCAAAAGACGTGCTTTTTGGATAAAATAAACCAAGATCAATTGTATCATTGACATATTTAATAATTCTTTTAACCACAATCAAATGGGACATTTTAGGAGAGGCTTGAAAATGTGCATATGCACACACACTAAACATGATATCGGGTCTACTAGCGGTATGGTAAAAAGACTACCTATCATACCTCGGTAAAGTTTTTGGTCTACATCCTCACTACTATCATCCGCATTAAGCTTGATATTTGTACTCATGAGAGTTGGTGCATGTTTAGAATTCTCCAATACGAATTTCTTCACCAGTTCTCTAGCATACTTGCTTTGAGAAATGAATATCACATCTTTGGTTTGCTTGACTTGGACCCCGAGAAAGAAAGTGAGCTCTTCCATCATGCTCATCTCAAAATGATCTTGCATAACTTTAGAAAATTCCTTGCATAAAGTTTCATTAGTAGCACCAAAAATGATATCATCAACATATATCTGAACTAAAATAAAATTATTTTTTTCTTTTTCTCACAAAAAGTGTATTATTAATTTTTCCTTTAGAAAAATCATTTTTAAGAAGAAAACTAGAGAGGCGAGCATACTAAGCTCTAGGAGCTTGTTTTAACCCATATAAAGTTTTTTTAACCCGGTAAACATGATTAGCAAATGAATGATCTATAAAACCGGGGGGTTGCTCAACATATACTTCCTCTTCTATAGAACCATTTAAAAAGGCACTTTTCACATCCATTTGAAATAATTTAAAATCTTTAAAACTTGCAAAGGCTAAGAACATTCTAATGGATTCTAACCTTGCAACCAGTGCAAAGGCTTCATCATAGTCTATGCCATCTTCTTGATTGAATCCTTGGGTAACTAAACGAGCTTTGTTTCTTGTGACTATACCATGTTCATCAAGTTTGTTTTTAAAAACCTATTTAGTTCCAATAACATGAACATTATTAGTTCTAGGAACTAATTTTCAAACATTATTTCTTTGAAAATTGTTTAGTTCATCATGCATTGCTAGAACCCAAAACTTATTTTTTAAAGCATCTTTTATTTTTTTTTAGATTCTATTTGAGATAGGAAGGCAACATTACCACACTCATTCAAAGCCTTTGAGCGAATTAGAACCCCTTGTGAAGGATTCCCTATTATTTGCTCCTTAGGATGATTTGGTACAAATTTTCATGCTTTGGAGAGTTCTTCTTGCTCTTGAATGTTGTTACTTTCTCCATCCTTTTGTGTACTGATTGAGGGTATTTCATTTAGTTGCAAAAGTTTCAATCCTCCCTTAACATCATCATCATCTTTCCTAGATAAACCAACTTGTAAACCAATATTAGTCTCATCAAAAGTAACGTTTATAGATTCTTCAACAATAAGAGTTCGTTTGTTAAAAACCTTATAAGCCTTACTTCTAGGTGCATATCCTAAGAAAATGCTAATATTAATTTTTGAATCAAATTTATCATGGTGATCTTTGGTGTTCAAGATAAAACATTTACAACCAAAAATATAAAAGTATCCAATAAAAGGGGTTTTGCCATAAAATAGTTCATAATGAGTTTTCTTAAGCTTTGGTCTAATCAAAACACGATTCAAAACGTGGCAAACCGTATTGACGGCTTCTGCCCAAAAATATTTTGGTAAATCAAAGGCATTTATTATTGTTCGTGCCATCTCTTGTATGGTGCGATTCTTCCGTTCAATAACACTATTTTATTATGGTGTTCTTGGAGCAGAAAATACATAAGTTATACCATGATGTGCACAAAAATCATTAAAAAGTTTATTTTGAAATTCACCACCATGATCACTTCTAATTTTAACAACTTTCAACTCTTTTTCTTTTTCAATTCTTTTGACAAAATATGAAAAATCTTCAAAATATTCATCTTTACTACCAAGAAAGATTGTCTATGTAAAATAAGAGAAATCATCAATGATAACAAAAACCTAGTGTTTACCCCCTAGTGAGGTAACACACATAGGACCAAAGAGATCAAGATGTAATAATTGTAAGGGTTTAGAAGTTGATATCTCATTAATAGATTTGAAGGTAGACTTGGTTTGTTTACCTTTAGCACAATCTTCACAAATGGTATCTTTGATGAAATGTAAGTTTGGTAACTCTTTTACAAGATTATTTTTGGATAACTTGGGTGTCAACTCCATGTTGGCGTGATCAAGTCTCTTATGCCAAATCCAAGGATTCTCATCGACCACCGCAAGGCATTTAACATCTTGATCTACTAGCTCATTCATCTCAAAAATATATACATTAGATTTTCTATTAGTAATAAAGATAATTTTTTTATTTAAGCTAACAATGCACTTATCCGGTTTGAAAGAAATATCAAAACATTTATCACTTAATTGGCTAATAGTAAGAAGGTTATGATTTAAGCCTCTAACCAAATAAACGTCCTCTATTACGGAGAAGGTATCTTACCAATGCATCTAATACCTATAATTTTACCTTTCTCACCGCTACCGAAGGAGACGTTACCTCCTTCAATCCTTGATAGGATTGCGAATAGCTCTTTGTTGCCCGTCATATGATATGAGCAACCGCTATCAAGGTACCATATCTCACTATGTCGTGTTCCCTACATAAGATGAAGACGTTGAAACTTTAGGTACCCAAATCTTGGGTCCTTGGGTGTTAGTATTCTTAGTACCTTTGGGTACCCATATCATTCCAAAGTACTCATTGTTATTTTTAATCCTACAATAAGTGGAGATATGATCATGTTTCATGCAATATGTGCACACAAAATTTTTCTTGTGTGTGGAAGCATAAGATCTATGAGACTTATTTCTTTCAAAGCGATGATGACTAGAATATGCATGAGTAGGTTTAATTCTACCACTTTCAATTTCAAGCCTTTCAATTTTATATCTTAATTGTTTGTTTTCATAATCGAGATCCCCTAACAATTCATCTTTTAAAGCAAGTGAGGATTGTAGTTGCTCGAGTGTGAAATCACAAGAAGTGTGCAATTTTTTAAAGGAAGAATATTCTTTTGTTATTCTTTTAAACTTAATGTTTAACTCTTCTGATGCGGTTGCTAGATCACATTGCATATAAAAAGATTCACTTTCGGTATCGGATATTACCTCCTTTTCATGAGCCATAAAGCAAATATTGGGATCATGAAGAGCAATCTTTGCTCCTTCTTCATTGCTATCCGAATCACTTGGTTCGGATTCCTCTCATCCGGCATACATGGCTTTCTTCTTCTTGTATTTCAAATATTTCTCCTTGAGCTTTGGGCAATCTTTGGCGAGATGACCCGGTTTATTGTATTCAAAATATTTTCCTACATGCGAAGAAAATTTGTTATTAGATCGGTGATTAAACTTCTTATTTATTTTTATTAGTCTTGATATTCTTCTAAAGAGGTGAGCCACTTCTCTAGAAAAGTTGACTTCACTATCCAAAGATGAGAAGTTATCACTAGCTCCTTTGAGAGCAATGGTCTTTATTTTTAGGGATGACTCCTCAATTTCCCGTAGGGGCACTTCCTCTTTCTCCTTCCTTTTAAGCTTCTTCTCATGAACCTTAAGCTTGCCGATGAGGTCATCGAGAGCTAGAGTAGTAAGATCGTGAGCTTCCTCTATGGCCATAGCTTTGGGCTCCCACGCTAGAGTCAATGAACGAAGGATCTTGTAGTTCATCTCTTGGATAGTCAATGTCTTATCAAGATCATGCAATTCATTGATGATATTAGTAAAGCGAGAAAACATAGCATCAATGGATTCATTAGGAAGCATTTTAAATAACTCATAGTCATGCATAAGCCCACTAATTTTGGACTCCTTAACTTGGGGGTTCCTTCATGTGTAATACATAATTTCTCCCAAATTTCGTGTGCGGTTGCACACGTGGAAACCCTATTGTACTCATTTGGAGAAAGACCACAAATTAAGGCATTCATGACCTTCGCATTGAGATTAGCTTGGAGTCTTTCTCTATCGATCATGATACTAATCTTGGACTTTTCTACATATTTCTTTTCTATGATATCCAAGATGTCAAGGTCAATGCAACGAAGGTAAATCCTCATTCTAGCTTTCCAATAGGAAAAATTGCTACCGGTAAAAAATGGGGGTCTAGTGGTGGATTGTCCCTCAAGCATATGCACATTCAATGAAGCCTCCATTGGATCTTTCCTCTAAGGTGGTTAGGCCTAAAAATAACTATAGAGACCAAGCTCTGATACCAATTGTTGGACCCTAGAGGGGGGGTGATTAGGGTCTTGAGGCAATAATAGTGCAATAAAAATTATGACAAACAATACACTATAAAATAAAAAGCCAAAAAGTAAAAGAGAAAAGGTAAGAAATCGTTATCCAAGTGACGCGTGATGTGTTCACGAGGTTCGGTGACCTACGTCCCCGCTTCCCACTCTCGAGGAGAATCCACTACATAACCCGGTTTGGAAGTCGGAACTTCTTCTACACAACAATCTCCACGAGATCTCACACCCACACAATTGATCTCCATGAGATCTAGCTCACAACAGCAGTAAACGATATAAACTCTCTCTCTTTACAGTAGCCCTATGGTAAGGAGAAAGATTGCACTTGAAGCTTGGGATGTGAACTTAGAAAATAGTGAAGAACATGAATAAAAATTTGGGCTCTTTTGAAAACAGTTAACAAAACACAAAGGATTTGCAATGAGCTTAGGTTGTCTGAAGAAGGGGGATATGAGGTTTTAAATAGGAAGAAGAATAGCAGCCAAAACCCCTATCTAAATCTCCCAAAAATCAGAGAATCAGATTTTCTGATTCTGTACTAAAAAGAGTCGTTGGGCGATCAACGGTCGACCGTAGGAATTTCGCGGTCGACCGCGTAGGTTTTCAAAGCTAGGAAAAGTTTCTGTAAAGGCTACGGTCGACCGTCACGGTCGATTGTGAGAACTCCAAAAAGTTTCTGTAATCAGTTCGGTCGACCGTGATGGTCGACCGCAGGAAGTCCAGAGCTCTCTATAATAGAAGTGGTCGACCGTCATGGTTGACCACACATGTTTCTACTGGCTCCTAAGGGAAATACACTGCGCGGTCAACCGTGACGGCCAACCGCGAACTGACATAGCTGATACATGTTTTTAAAAATTGTTTTTGACACTTTAGAAAATTTATAAAAATATTCAAATGATTTCTAAAATTTGTATAACTTTGTAAAATAATTTTAACACTAAAAACAAAATATTTTAAAAACGAATTTTGTGAATAGGTCCTCATACTTATAAACAACCATATTTTGATAAAACCGTCAAAACTATGAGTATGAAAATGTGTGTGTGATATCCCAATAGCTTCAAATAAAATCTATAACTACTTGCCTACATTTTAGCATTAGAGAGAAAATAAAATAGCAAATATCTCTCACATAGAAATATATTTCTTGAGTCTTGATGTTGCTTTAGAATTGATGAAGCTTCTCATAGCGTTTAGTGTTCTCGATAAACATTACTTCATTTCTTTGTCTCCTTCTCCTTTAGATATCGTTGTTGTAGCTCATATTCTATCCAATCCTCTATAAATGGTACTAACTAGCTTGATATTTATATTATCTACAATATCATTAAATAAGCAATTAGTACTGATAATGGTGGTTGTAAATCATCATCAAAACATAAGGGCTAACAGCAAATTCTTCCTATCCTAAGGATTTGGCATGCACGGTTGTCTCCTATGAACACCACACCATTATCCAGTTTCTCAAAACCGGAGAACCATTCCCTTCTAGGGTACACATGATAGGTTGCATCACTATCTAATATCCACTCGAATTCCTCCGAATAGCTACCTATAGGACTAATAGAAAGCAAATATCAGAAATATTACCATTCGATATAACGATGTTTGCTTCTGATGATGGTTACTTCCCTTTTCCCTTCTGCTTATTCTTCATCCATTCGTCGAGCTTTAGACAATCTTTTTTCTAATGACTAGTCTCCTTACACCAAGCATACTGATCTTTTCCAACTGTAGGATGCCCTACTCTAGACTGTGACTTCCAATTCTTTCGGTTTGGATTCTTCCCTCTTGTGATCAATGCCTCCGCTACCGACTCAATTGAATCCTCCTTATCCTTCTTTCGAAGCTGATAATTCACAAGTGCAGCGGTGACCTTACTATATGAAAGGGGCGCCTTTCCATTAATTAGGGTAAGAACAAAGGTCTCGTATTCCTCATCAGGTAAGGAACTCAACAACAACAACGTCTTGTCCTCATCTTCAATCATAACATCCACATTCGCCAAATCTGTAAGAAGCTTTGTGTAGTGGTTCATGTGATCACTAATGGAGGTTCCCTTATTCAATTGGAAGCGATAAAGCCTCCTCTTCAAATGCAAGCAATTTTCCACACTCTTGGTCAAATACTTGCTCTCAAGGGTCTTCCAAATCTTCTTTGTAGAAGTTTTATTCATCACATCATACTTTAGATTCTGTGTTAAACAAGACCTAATTACACCACACGCCGTCCGATTCATCTTTTTCCAAACATTCTCTTCAATATCATCTGGCTTGCCATCCAACTCTAAAGTATCCTCCAAATTTTGTGCGTTCAGCACATCCAAAACTTCGCATCGCCAAAGTCCAAAGTTATTCGTGCCATTAAACTTCTCCACATCTATCTTCGTAAAGTGGATATTCAAACTTTGAATGGTCTTCACACCAGAAGCACCACCCTCAACACCTTCTTTCTCGGCCATATTCCTTAATACACCAACAACCAATACGGAACAAACTAAAGAATAGATCCAAACTTGAGAAAGATAGAGTCTTTACCAAAAAGATCCCACCTTTAACTCCAATTAAAACCCTAGTCAAGCTTCCAAAGCGATCTATTCCTCTAAATTGCCCAAGCATAACCCAAGCTCTGATACCACTTATTGTGCGCAGCGAAAATTTCGGCAGCGTCTCTAGTGCTCGATAAGAGAATAGATCTCAACTAAATCCCTATTTCACAAAGGAAACAAGAACCGAAAGCAAAACATCTCAGCAAAGTGGGATATCAGTTCTTCCTCTCATTAGTTCTAGGACTAACCTGTCGAGGGAACCTAAACAAACTATTACATATCACGATACGAACAATCAAATTTAACGTGGTTTAGTAAGTTATCTACGTCCGCGGGGCAAAGAGGGGGGGATCTACTATTAGAGAAAAAGAGAATACAAATGGGTTTACAATCACACAACTCTCACAAAGTTAAACCCTCAAACAATCTCTCAATTCCTCTCTCAAAATCTGAAAAAAAAACCTTGCTTTTCTTCTCAAAAAAATAGCCGCCAATTTGCACGTCCTCTACGATTTTTCCTTTTCTTTCACCGCCTGCGCACTTTTTCTCCCCTGCGATTTTGTACTTGCACACCAAACTAGGGCACGAATAAAAGCTACATTTATAGCTTCAATATTAGGGTCATGGGCTCCACGTGGTTTGCTTTGTTTTTGCCGCTCTCCGCTATCTCTTCACACGTTCATTGATGGAGTAGTTTCGTGCACGTGGGTGGCCCCCACGTCATCCCCACTTTGTTCGTTCATAGACCCCACATCGTCTCGTCCCCACTTCGTTCACACTTGATTTGATCCGATCTTTTCTATGGGTTGCATTGTGAATGATCTTTTAGTTGAAAAAAGGAGAGGGAAGTTTGTAGAGGGAAAATTTAGAGGGAAAGGAGTAGAGGAAAATAATTTGGGGAGGTGAATTTTACCCTAATTCAGCTGTCTAGTCCCGCCAAATTTTTCCTCTACTTCTTTCCCTCTAAATTCCGCTACCAAACTCCGCTGCCTACCCGCACCAGATCCAGATGAGATTTTTTTTACTAAATTCTGATGCCTACCCTCGCGTGAGAAGGCGGAACAAGCCCTGCTAGGTCCTCCTGCAGGGTGGGGATTCCGTAGCACGTCATGAGCATCGGGTCTTAGACTTTCTTCTCGGTATATAAATTTTTTATATGTATTTTTATTTTAAATGTATACATCGGGAAAATCGTGTGCAAGCCCCTGACTGCTCGATCCTGTTGGTGTCGCCAACCTCATCTCGAAGGTTCAACCAAGTTCACCTTATCTGGAAGGTCATCGTTGTTCCGGCATAAGCTGATGTTCCAAAAAAGTTTACCTAGTGCATAGGACATCCGAAATCATCTAACCTAATCCACACCATTGACACATCAGTTGGGCGGAACAACGCTTGTTCCGCTTTCTTATAAGGAATAGTTAACCTGTGGTTTTGAGGTGTCCAAAAAGCCCACGGCCCGAGCCCAGCCCAGACCCGGGGTCGGCCTGGAAACCCGGGCCAAACTCGGGTCCGGGCCCAGGCCCGGGTCGACGCAAAGTCGCCCAGTCCGAAATCGGGCCTAGCCCGGAACAGTGTCGGGTCCGGCACCGGGCCGGGCCGGGCGGCCCGGGTCTGGGCCCGGCCCAGGCAACAACGGTCATCGTATTGTGATCGTTGATGAAAATAACCGGGTCGGGCGGGCCCGACCCGGCCCGGCGCCAACGGTCACAATTTGTGACCGTTGGTGAAAAATGACCGGGCCAGCCCGGCCCGGCCCGGTGCCAACGGTCATAATTTGTGACCCGGACCGGGCCGGGCCGGGCCCGTCATTTTTGACCGTTTTGGCCGGTCGTTTTGGCGGGGCCGGGCATTTTTGACCATTTTGATCGACTGTTTTGGCCGGGTCGGACTGGCCCGGCCCTGCTCGGCCAAACGGCCTGGTCCAGACTGGCCAAACGGTCATATTTGGCTATTTAACCAATTTGCCCCTTAAAACGATCAAAAACGGCTATAATATGAGGGGTTTTTTTGGTCATTTACCTAGGAGGCTGCCTGTATAAATAGAGGGGGGTTTTACTTCTTCTCCTCACACCAAAACTCTTCTACTTCTCTCTAATATTCTCTTATATAATATTATACTCTCTTCTATTTTCTAATACTTCTATCAAATGGCTTCTGGATCTGAATATGAAGAGCAACACCTATCTCCTACCGATCTAGAAATGAGTCCTCCTACAACAATTACTCCTCCTCCTACCGGTGTTAATCCTGAATCTGGTGGCGACGAATCTACTGCACCAAGAGCTCCTAAAAAGGCCGAGATCCGATGTGTGGAATTTTTTTGAGAAGATAGACGTCACCAAGGATGAACACAGTAGGATCATCTTCCAGAAGGAAAAATGTGCGTTGTGCGGCCAGGTTTTCCAAGCTCATCATAAGAGCGGCACCAACCATCTCAAACGCCATATAGAAAAACACAACAAAGGTCAGAATCTTCAAGGTGATATCCGACAGTCTATGATTTCCCAATCCTCCTCTTCTGGTACCCTCGGTAGTTGGAATTATGACGCTGTCGGAGCTAGGAAATGCGTAATCAGGTTTATTGTTTTTAAAAACCTACCTTTTAAATTAGTAGAAGATGGTGAATTTGAAGATTTGTTTAGAGATGGTTTTTATCCTACATTTACAAAATTTTCTCATCAAACCTATCAACGTGATATTTTAAAATATAATCTGGAGGAACAAGGAAAAATAATTCTTATTTTAAAAATTTAAACTGTAAATTTTCTTTAACTTTTGATATTTGGACATCTAGAGTACAAACTGGTTATTTATGTATCACAGCATACTGGATTGATGAAAATTAGCAAATGTTTAAAAGAGTTATTTCTTTTATTACAATTGAAGAGTCACACACTGATATTAATATTGCAAATTTAATAATTAAAGAACTTATGGAACTAGAAATTGATCAAATAATATTTTCTCTTTCATTAGATAATGTAAGTAATAACAATGTAGCTGTTAATTTTATTAAAACAATTCTGTCGTTGCTATATCATAGTGACCTTTTTCATGTTAGATGTATCTGTCATATTTTAAATTTAATTGTTCAAAGTGCATTTTCTGAAATTAAACTCGTGATAGAAAAGGTTAGAACAGTTGCTAATATGCATAATGCTTTTGAAAATAAGAATTAAAAGATGGAAATAATATTGTAAAAGAAAAAATTATAAGGCTAGACTAATTTCAAAAGATGTTGACCATAGGTAGAATTCTACATATGTAATGTTAAGTGTAGCAATAGAATATAAAAAAATTATAAATGATTTTATAATTTTTTATGCTTCTAGTTCTAGCTCTGGTAGCACTTATGGAATAAGTGAAGATGAATGGACAATTATATATAAATTAAATGAGATGTTACAAGTTTTTTATGATGCTACTATGTTATTATCTGGTTGTTATTATCCAACTATTACTTTAGCTGCTTTACAAATTTTAAATATTCAAAATTTTTTTACCAAATATCGTATGGATGATATTTTTGGAAATATAATTTTTCAAATGGAGAGCAAATTTAATAAGTATTTTAGGCATATTCCTCATATTTTTGGTATGAGGGTTCTTATTGATCCATGTTTGAAGGATATTGGTCTTCGAAGTTTGTTACAGTTATTGTATGGTAGATAGATTATAGACTTAGATGACGATTCTACCCTTACTGCTACTTCTCATCATTTATCTATTAGAAATTATTTTCAAACATTATATGATGAGTGTGCGGCTAGACATGATATAGCTGCACAATAGTCTACAGCTTCAGCGCCTTCAGCTTCGAGCACAGGTCGAGGTAAAAGTGTAAGTTTTGATAGGTATGTAATGGTAGTTGAACTAACTGGTGGATCTGGAATTAGTTCAGGATTAGAGGTTTCTGAATTAGATGAATATTTTTCTGCTACCTTAGTTAAATGTCAAGGAAATGCTTTAGATATTTTGTAATGGTGGAGAGTATATGGATCAGTTTTATATCCTATACTTTCTACCATGGTTCGTGACTTACTATCAGTGCAGGTTTCGATGGTAGCTTCGGAATCCATCTTCAGCACAGCAGGACGTTTGATCGATGATCACAGGACATGCTTAGATCCGTATACTGTACAAGCGGTGATGTGCTTACAAGATTGGTGGAGGTACGAGAAGCGAACACAAGGCATCGATCGGATTGCTATAATTGAAGATAAATTTGAAGAGTTAGAACTAACAGATAGATATAAAGATTAGATATTATTCATCAAATTGTAATTTTTATTTCTTAGCTTTAAATTTGTAATGAATTATTTCGAAAAAAGTTACAAATGATAGTGATATGGGTGAGTAGGTGCCAACCTAGTTGGGATTTACTCATCTATTGTAATGCGACGAATTTCGAAATAAATTTATAATTATAAAGGATTTACTGATTATTAATAAAGAAATTATTTTTATCATCTTTTATTTTTATAATTTTTATACTTATAATTTATGTCATTTCAAGTTATTAAAAAAAATTATGTCATTTTCTGTAATTTTTATGTATATTTTATAATTTATTGTTTTTTTAAAAATTAAAAAAAATTTAAAATAGGAAAAAAACCGGGCAGGAGCTTGGCCCGCTCAGGCCCGGGTCAGGGCTTCGGTTTTGCCCGGCCCGAGCTTGGTTTCCCAGGCCGGGCCGGCCCGGATGGACACCCCTACCGTGGTTTCACGGGATAAATGGGTTGTTGGGCTCACGTGCGGGTTTGTTAACCATTTATCATTTTTTCTGTTTGGCAGGCTAATGAAGGGTTAAACCCCTTAACCCCTCATTTATTTTCTTGCCAAACGCAACCTAAGATGGCATTTGACAAAGGGTTAAGTGAGGGGTTAAGGAAACTTAACCATTTTTTAACCCGCCAAGCAAAAAAATCTATAGAAGGGTTAAAGTGAGTTAATCCTTTATAATTTGCCAAATACAAAAAATACAAAAGAATTAAGCTAACCCGTCTAGAGGCATTAAAATTAGTTAATACCTCAAATAAGAGGTTTACTAATACTTCTATTTAGAAAACAGTCAAAATCCTTATTATTCACAAACACTAAAAATAAATAACGGCTAAGATAAAACTTATATAATGGGTTTATAATTTAGTCATTCGAATTATCAAATAGGTTGTTAATCCTTCTCATTACTCCCTCTTCCTCAACACTTTACCAAACAGGGCCTAAAGTTTTTAAATTGTCACTTATTTACCGTCACTTGTTTTGCAGCACTTATACACTCCTAAGTCCTAAAGTCTTTTAAAACCTGACAATTAAATATCCTAAAAGTTTTAAAACCTTGCACTTAAATCCCCTCAATTATGCAAATGAGAGAATTCCATCCAAAAATTCTCATGCGACCTCACGTGCTAATTTTAAAATATTTTCAACTCTTCATATTTATTAAATTTACCATTAGACATATTCAAAATCTATTTTAAAGTAGAATTAGGGTAGGTTTAAAATAGAAGTATGTTAAGTTTTAACAATAACTTTAACTTCCTCAAAAAAAAAAAGAAAAAAAAAGAAAAAAAGGCTTCAACCGAAAAAAAAAGTTAAAAGTTCTAAAATTAGTATGAGAATGTTACATGTGAATTTCTTGGGGAATCGTCCAGTTTGCATAACTGAAGGTATTTTAGAGCAAGTTTAAAAATTTAGGATATTTAAGTGTAAGTTTTAAAAAGTGTAGGACATTCAAGTGCGAGTTTTCAAAACTTAAGGGTATGTAAGTGCTGCAAAAAAAATGATCTACAAGTGCAAGTATTAAAAATTGTAGTGCATACAAATGCAGCCAAAAATATGTGAGGATATATACATAGGTGCAAAGTGGGGAAAAGTATAGGGTTGTAAGTGCAGTTAAGCCCAAGACATTTGATTCTGGCTGTATTATTAAATAAATGAGGTGACTTATTTTACTATCAACAGGGGGCTTGTGCTGTTGCTTTCTTAAATTAAAAAAAAAAGGAAGAAGAAACCAATTTGTGGAGATGAAAACATTTATAATGATTCTAAATATTTCTAGAATAAAACATTTTATGCCTTGTTTTGTAGGAGGGAATTATGTTGTTCAGTTACAAAATTGTAAATAGGCATGCACCCTTTCTTGGCCACATTTGGGAATAATTTATTCACCTGGCATAAGCTCCAAGAAATAAAAATCAAAGGAGCTGCAGAAGATGTGAATAGTGTATACGCTCGTTAATTTTTTCCTGTGAATTCTTGCTCGAAATCGATGAAATGGATTTTCCTCGAATGAGAAAATTTTTGATGACTGTAAGAAACCCCTTTTCTAATTTTTTCTTAAATTTTATCCGAGCCAAACAAAGGAATTGAACAGAAAAATTACAAATAGATTTTTTTAATGGGGTTGGAGCTTGATTACTATCCAATTAAATGAGTATATTAAGAAATTTTCTTATATAAAATAGGAATTTATAGTCGATCGGTGGCCCTAAAAAATCATTATGATGCTTTTATACAAACTAGGTTGCACGTGCATTGCACATGGTTAAATATTTTTTTTATTTCCTTACTTAACTCGGTTGTAAAATATTTTTTTATTTCCATGTGAAAAGGAAAAATAATTTATTGTCTATAGACTTATTAGTTAATCAAAAGTATTAAAATTACCATGACCAACGTCAAAATTACATGGTCAATTCACATTAAGTATAATTTATAATAAATAGTACATGAAGGTCGAAATCCTTTTATGAAAAATGTAATTTTATGCTAACAGTTTGATGTTTTTCACAATGATATGTTGTCATCTTATAATTTGCACTAATTCACAGTAGAATATCCTAGTTTTTATACCTTATACAATTTAATAAACTAATAATTTACCCTTTCATATGATGCCTCACAAGGCAAATAGACTTTAAGGAAAGATCATATACCAATAACCGTATATCTTAATTATGAGAATTTTTTCAAGATAATATATTTATATTCTATCTGTTTATGTTATGGGTTGTCAAAGTTAGCAACCTACAAAATGACTAATTGATATATTTCAAGATAGTATGAAATGACTAACTGATATTTTTTAGGCTAATATGGATTACCACATAAAGGCAATCCATGACATAAAGGCAATCCATGAAACCATACTGACATTTAAACTTTTGAAGAAGTTATCAGTTTTTACTAAATTATACAAGTCTTATACTCGTGCCCGCTATTTCGGGTCTTTTTAATATTGTAATTAACTCAGATTACAATAAAAGGAATAAGAGTGAAACAAAGGAAAAATTCATATTTCCTGGGGAAGGTTCTTTTCTGTGTGCCAATGAAGGTTGATCTTGTACTATGTTGACGCACCAATTAAGACGACAAGTCTTTTGTTGTTTATAAGATTTGGATTACTTGAAAGATAACTCAGTCTTCTATCAGTAGCTTCTCTCAATAAAAAGAATCGCAAGTGCAATTATAATCTCTTTATGCGTGTGTATTCTTGGCTAAGGGTTCTAAACTTGTAAAATGTATGATCTCCTCTCCTTTTGTAGGCTAAAAAAGAGAGTTAATGGACTTTAATTGTGCATTAAGTAGCCATTAAAATATGAGATAATAGGGAGTGGTTATTCCCCTAAAAACAACTCTCAGAACAATTATTTGACGAACTTGGCAGGCTTTAATGAAGTTCACTAAAGACGTGGGTGAAGGTCGCTGCAGGTATGGGTGAGGGTCGCTACGGACGTGGGCGAGTCTTCTTTCGAAAGTGGATGACTTCGTCTACTTGAGTTGACGTGGGTGGAGTTCATCATTGACGAACTTTACCTATGAGTTTAAATTTGACACTGAATTCAACTATAATCTCGGAAAATTAACGAACTGTTTGGTGAGGTTCGCTTCAGTTGTCAAGTGACCTTTGCTGCAGCTTGTTGTGAACTTGATTTTGGACCTGTTTGAAGTGTTTAACCTCTGGACGTTCACTTATTATATTCAAGTTGATCATCGGTTTAAGTCAAAATATAATTTGATCGTCTATAAGCCACATTCCCCATAATTTTTGAGATCTTGCATTTTAATTTGTAGCTAGGATTGAAATACTTCAGGTAATAGCCAAGGTGTACTATTGAACATGGTTTGAATTGCCTCGTTTGGGTTGAAACTTATCTTCATTCTCCTATTTGGTTTCCAGAGGTCTACCGTTGAACGCAGCTTTCTTTATTATAGACTTGTATTGAATGTTGGATGATGCTTATACTCATCCAAATTCATGTTTTGAACAAAGTTCGCCTTTTCTATTGTTGAGGTGATGTTGGAAAATCAGTGAAGTATGATTGATTTTGGGTACAAGCGAAGGTTTACTCAATTTTGGGCTGCTGGGTGAAGCTCAGTAAGTCGGCTTAGGAGAGGCTCAGTGAGTCAGTCAGTCGAGGCTTGGCCTAAGGATACAAAACTCAGGTCTTCAAATTACGTGCCTAGCGAAGTTCATTCAAAGCGAGATTTTTGGCGAAGTTCAAGGCTAGAATCTCTGGCGAAGTTCAGGGTGAAATCTTCGGTGAAGTTCGGTAGGGAAATCTTCGGCGGAGTTCAGCAGCGAGATATTCGGCGAGGTTCGAGGCAACGAATCTTCAACGAAGTCCGGATCTGGTTTATAGATAGACTGTTTGCCTCATTCTTTTTCACTTTGATTTAAAAGACTCTCCACTTTTCGTTGAACTCTAGCTTTCTCAAAATCTCCAAAATTCATTATCTATAGCTCCACGTCATGCTATCTCTAGAGGAAGAGGCTTTGCTCAAGGAGATCGTCGGTCAAGGGTTGAAGAGGTGCTGGCGCAGTTGGAGATGCCTTTAGGTAAGCTTTGAACCCATAAATAGTGATCTTCATATTAGCCTAAATCTTGACACATTGGGTTTTAAACAGTGTCTCAAGGAATCTGAAAATTTGATCTACCATTAAAGGTGTGATCTTTACAACAACTCCTGGTCTTTCCGATGAGCTTCTGTTGCTAGCAATGAAGCTTTATTAACAACCATCAATGGCACTCAATGTGGTGAGCTTCGCTTCTCAAGCAGAGCTCGTCATTATTAGCCTTTTGGGCTTCTACAACGAACTTCATTTGAGCGGAGTTTGTTGCTATGTTTTGAGTGATCTTCGCTAGAGTGATGTTTGCCAATTTGGGTGACTTTTGCTCGAGCGAGATTAGCTTATTTGAATAGCCAACTTGAACATGCGAGTGAAATTCGCTATTTTTGGTTGAACTTCGCTTCATCTTGTTGACACTTAGTTGATGAAGATGGTCTTGTGAGCGAGGTTTGCCTCCCCTTCTGAGTATGATAGCTAAATTTGATCTTCATATGCTAACTCATTTGTTGTCTTTTTGCAATTGCCTACTTAAAGGCTCTTGTGGACCGTCATAACCATTTTGGTCATGAAGAACTCATGACCCTGAGGTGGCATAAACTTTTGAGGGGAACGTCTCTCTGTTCTTTGAAGGCAGTAGCTAAGAGAGGATCAAGACCATTCATTCTGGTAGCAATAGAATTTTATGGAAAATAATTATTGACGTGAAGTTCTCAGTCCCTCATGAAGATGTATTAGTAAAGCCAATTTTTCTCTGTTAGAACCTTTTTGTAACTATTTTAGCTCTTTCAATAATAAAAGAACTTTTATCTCCTCGGATGTGTGTATGATAGAATACTTATGTTAACGTATCGTAATGATATCTTTACTGGGGAAAATGATGTTGAGATGAAATCGATAGGGGTGTAGTGTCAACATAACATTTTGATCAACCTGACACTGTTTAGAGTGTAATGTTAACATGACAGTATAGGGATATTTCATAGAGGTGTAATCTTAACTAGTTAAATATAATGACCAATAGAGGTATAATGTTAATCGGTCGGTTCAAAGGAGTCCAAAGGACGACTACTGTTTGGAAGTGTAGTGTCAACTTAACAGTAGAAAATCGATGGAAGCATAGTATTAACTGGTCGATTTTTTATAAGAGCGAATTGACAAAGGTCTAGCATTAACTGTTCAAATTTGCTAAGATAGGTTGACAAATGTGTAATGTTAACCAGTTGACAAAAAGGTATAGAGGTGTAATGTTAACCAGTCAAATCATTTGGAATAAGAAATTTGGCCTCCAGGGAAGATGAGAAAGTAGAAAGGAAATGTCGGATTTTTTACATCCAAGTCCTTAATTTATTTAAATTTTAAATTAATACTGAATCTTAATTGTTATTTTAGTAATTCATGCTAATGTGTGATAAGCGATTTAAAAGTTGACACGTGGCAGCAGCGCAAGAATTTTTCTACGCTGCCAGCTCACCTCCCATTTTCTATATATATATA
>BQKN01066316.1:22003-61258 GCA_022839385.1 Asparagus kiusianus | reverse complement strand
ATATATACCCCTCTATTGATTTTTACAAAAATAAAGAAAAATAAATATGAATTTATATTGTAATTAAAAAAAGATTTTTATTTCCGACCCTTAGTGTAGCATTAACCTTGTCATTGATCGGTCAACGTGGGGAGTGTAGGGACACTAGTAAAAAGAGGCCCGGACCCAACGGGTGGATGGAACAGTTGGGGATGGTTTCACCAACCCTAACGGTTTAAACCGTTAGAGCAAGTTGATTTACACAACACACGCGAGGGAGGGAATTTCCCCCCATTTATTTTCACGAAAAGGAGAAAAAACCCCAAAACCCCGTTCTCTCTCTCTCTTATTAGAAAACTCACATTCTCTCTCATTAGAAAATCGTCCCCAAACCCCCGTGCGCCTTCTCTGAACTCGTCGTTACCGTCGGAGTTCGTCGCCATCGTCGAGCCTTGAAGTTCCCCGCCGCCGTCGAGCCATGAAGTTCCCCGCCGCCGTCGAGCCGTGAAGTTTGCTGCCGCCGTCGAGCCTAGAGTTCTTCGTCGAGTCCCCCCCCTCAAAAAACCAACTTTGAACTCGCCGCTATCATCGGAGTTTATCGCCGCCGTCGAGCCCTGAAGTTTCCTACCGTCGTCGAGCCTTGAAGTTCGTCGTCGCCGTCGTCGTCGAGCCTGTAGTTCGCTGCCGAGTCCTCCTCAATTAGGTTTTGTACCTTGACCTTTCAGTTTACTTAAATCGGCAAAATCTATTGTTTGTTTGAAGATTGATATCAATAATTAGTTGATATGAGAAGTATTGGGCAAAAGGTAACTGGAAACTTCAGCCTTAACTTTTCTAAATGCATTGTTAGATTTGGATTGTGTAGAGCTAGGTTGAGTTTTCTTGTGTTCTTTGTTAATTAAAAAAATCATGGTCTATCCTTTCCTGCTATTTGTTACTGGTCATGGTTGATGAGATGTATGCATCTTGTAGATTATTTTTGTATATATACATCTATGAGAGTGGCTCATGAATAATTTATGGATAAAATGGATCTAGGTCTCAAGATAATTATATTTGAAATTTAGGGCAATGCATAATTGTGTTAATTTCAAGCTAATTACTAGATCGAGTTGCTAGTTTTTAATTTGCCAGTTGTTATCATTTAATTTCTAAGAGGTATTTGGTAGTCGGTGTTAGATTTGGTGATTATGAAATTAGACTAATTTTGATGTGCTTTAATATTTTGATTATAGGAAGGATTTCATGTGCATAATAAGCTAAGAGATTATGTTTTACATATTATCTTCTCCAAAAAGTGATGCCACAACCTTCTATTTATGTATCTGCATGGTTGTTCATAATTGACATGGTACTCTGCTTGAGGATCTTTTTTACATTGAATTACAATTATGTGATGTGATGTCAAGAGTTTATGTTAAGCTAAATTTAGTCATTGTGAATTGGTATTGCATTTTATGAATGATATTTGTTGGTTGCAATCCACTGTAAATTAAATTATCCAGGTCCGTGTACTTTGCAAAGTCCTGCTAAGCTAAGTTGTACAATTTACTTTCTTGAAACTTGTTTATCTTTATTTTGATCGTGCCACATTTTTAATCTGTTATACAAAATATATAAAGCATCTTCATGTGGTTCACTTGAAATAGATTAAGCAAATGCAAATCTAGTTGTAGTTATTAGAAGGTAAATTGTATGGTTCTTGTTTTTAATTTTACCTTTGTGTGCATCATTTCTAGTTTGCTCTGTGGATAGGTTCGTAAGACCCTTCACAATGCTAGTTTGCTTTCTTAATTTTAGGACATTGACTATTTTTATTTTCATGTAGTTACTTTATGTATGGCTATACGATGATTTTTCTTTTCCTGTTTTTGTTTTTGGACAGAAGTTTATTTGTAAAAGTGGAGAATTTAATGCCTAATTTCTCATATTTTATTGTTTTGCTATCATGGACTTTCCTTGATTTTAGAGTTTCTCCAAAAATATTAAACGCCACAAAATTGCAAATATTAAAATCCTTCTTCCATATGTTGTTTTTGTTTAGGGGACTAGGACCACTTATTAAGGAATTGTTTCATCTTAGGTTTTAACGAACCAGTGGTGAAATCGTTTATAGAATATTTAATTGTTAATTGATGCTTTTAACTTGGATATTAATGAACGCACAAAATGCATGTTCATAATATATGCTTGCATAGATAATGTATCAATTACTTTTTGATGAGAAAAATGTTCCAAACTTTAACTTATAATGTCTCTATTATGATTATATCCTCAATTTGCTATTTGATTATTACCGATTTTTTCCTTTAATGCAAGCATGCATAATTCATAGTGTTTTTATCGCTAACTTTGACTTATTTAGGTTGGTATGACACGTGACTATATCAGAGTTAAGGATTGGATGTATGTGGATCGTGAAAAACACACAAAGCCTGAATTCATTGAAGGAGTTGCTTCTTTCATAAAATTTGTGCGTGAACATGATAGGATCCAATATGGAATAATCCTTTGTCCATGTAGTCATTGTGGGAATAGGTTGCATCGTAAGGAGGAAGATGTAGAACTTTACATTGTTAAGCATGGTTTTATTAGGGATTATACAATTTGGGTATATCACGGAGATATTCTAGCTCCTAATATTGCCGATAATGAAGAAGAAGATAACGAAGAAAATTTATTTCCAGAAGAAGAGATGGAGGAAATGATAGAAGTTGCTTTTGGTGGCTCCAATCATGCTGAAGATGATTATCCTTCCGGACAAGAACATGTAGATGAGTATGAGAAGTACATGAAAGATGCCAATAGACCGATTTATGAGTATGCAAAATATTCAACACTATCATGGTTTGTTCAACTTTTCCAGATTGAATGCCTAAATAAATGAAGCAACAAGTCATTTACGATGCTTCTAAAATTCCTAAAAGATTCAATGCCTCCGGGGAACAATGTGTCTTAGAGCTAGTATGAAGCTAAAAGGATAATGTCTGATCTGGGTTTGAATTGTGAGAAGATTCATGTATGTCCTAATGATTGTGTGATGTTCTGGAAAGAAAATTCTAAACTGAAAGAGTGCCCTAATTGTGGAGTTTCTAGATATAAGAATAAAGCACATGCTAACAAGAAAGACATATCAGTCAAGGTGGTATAATACTTTCCTATTACACAGAGGCTGCAGAGGCTCTACAGGTGTAAGAAGACAGCGGTGGCAATGACCTGGCATGACCGTGTTATCCCAAGTGAAGATGGTAAAATGAGTCATCCAAGAGATTTGCCAGCATGGAAGGATTTTGACAAGTTGCACACAACATTTAGTCAGAATCCCCGTAATATTAGGCTCGGACTAGCTAGCGACAGTTTCTGCCCCTTTAGTTTTAATGGAAATCCGCATAGTACATGGCATGTTATAATGATGATATATAATCTTTCACCATGGTTAGCAATGGATCAATTATACTTTCTGATGCCTCTTCTTATTGATGGGCCGAGTTCATCGGGCAACAATATCGACGTTTACCTTCGACCTCTCATCGATGAGTTACGATCTTTATTCATTGATGGTGTAGAGATATATGATGCAGACAAAGGGGAAACATTTACGATGCATGCAGCCTTAATGTAGACAATTAACGACTTTCCTGCATATAGAATGCTATCAGGTTATTCTGCACATGGTTATAAAGCATGTCCTTACTATCATGATGATACATCATCGACATGGTTGCCTTTTAGCAAAAGATCTGTTATTACGGTCATCAACGTATGTTGGAAGAAAATCATCCCTATAGGGATGATGTTGTTCACTTTGATGGTACTACAGAGCATAGAAAGGCTCTAGCCCCCTTATCCGGAAAGGACATACTTGCTCAGTAGAATGTTTACAAAAATGTAACTTTCGGGAAAGTAAAGGAAAGACAGGAAAGGCCACAAGGATGGAACAAAAAAAGTATTTTCTTTGAATTGCCGTATTGGGAGACAAATACCGTGCGTCAGAATCTGGACGTGATGCACATTAAGAAGGGAGTATCTGAGCACATACTTAACTTGCTTCTTTGTAAAGATGGAAAATCAAAAGACAACCTCCAAGCTTGGAGAGATTTGCAGCACTTGAACATTAGAAAAGAATTACATCCTGTACCTAAAGCTGGTAATCTGGGCAAATTTGTACTCCCCAATGCCATTTATCATATGTCAAAATCAAAAAAGAAAAGGTTTTTAGAGGTATTACATGAGCTGAAGGTTCCTACAGGCTTTTCAGAATCATTTAATAAGAAGAAAAAGACTGTGAAAGGCAAGATCGATGGGTTGAAGAGTCATGATCACCATGTTATTATGCAACACCTTCTCCCACTATCCCTAAGGACTTCTCTTCCAGAATCCGGTGGTTTAGTGATCAATGAACTTTGCACATTCTTTAGAGAATTGTGTGCTAAAAATAACGATGACAAGGAGCTAGAAAAGCTAGAGAAAGCGATACCTTTGATATTGTGCAAGCTTGAACAGATTTTTCCACCGGCGTTCTTTGATATCATAATCCACTTGACTGTTCATCTTGCAAAAGAGGCTAGACTTGCAGGACCGGTACAATATAGGTGGATGTATCCTATAGAAAGGTAACTTTAATTTTCCATTTGATGCAAAAGATATAATTTTGTTATTCTGCATTCTTGTGTTTAGTAATTTAATGTGAGTCTTTGTAGGTACCTTTTGACTCTAAAAAATTATATACGAAATAGAAATCGGCCAGAGGGTTCTATCATGGAAGATTATCTGTAACGCAGGAGGGTTATGGAGAGGAGGACATCTGTAAGGCTTTTGTTGGTTTTCTTCATTTCAGTCAGTAGTGACTTATATTTTTTAGATATTTGAGACATTGTATTTTGGATACTCTTTATATTTGTGATTTAGTTGTTTAAAAATTACTACTCGTATTTTATTATAGTAAATTTTTGTTTTGACTTATAATTGTGTATGGTGTTAGGATCTTGAATTTATTTAATGATATATTTATGTTTTTGGTTGTATAATTTGTGTGGGAATATTGTTGTGAACAGGTTGATAAGGTGCATGACCTAGTGCACGTTTCAACACCAACGGTTTCAACCGTTGGTGAAAATGTCAGCACTAGTGGTTTCAACCGTTGGTGCTAACATTTGCACCAACGGATAAAACTGTTAGTGCAAATTTTAGCACCAACGGTTGAAACCATTGGTGCTAGAATTTTTATATTTTAAAAATTAAATTTAAAAAATATTAGCACAAACGGTTGAAAGCGTTGGTGCTTATAAAACAACTATCGGGGCTAACTTTTCTCCAACGCAATTTGTCCCAACATGCTATTTTTTTGCCCTAACGGTTCTAACCGTTGGGGTCACTATCTGCCCCAACAGTTTGAACTGTTGGGGCTGCTATGTTTTGTAGTAGTGGGATGACGGCGATGTCGACCACCATGAGAATGATGTTGGGTCTGATGATAACTGGGGGATATATAAGTTGATGGCAGTAGGAGGGGGTGATGATGGGGCTGTAAATAAAAGAATAATATGGAGGGGGGTGAAGTAGCGTTGGAGATCTCTTCAATGTATAATCAAAAGGCTTATCAAGCTTCATTTTTGCTCAGTGGTGGTCCGCGACATTGGTAATTGATTTTAGCTTTGGTCAGGGGTTTTAAAGAAAAGTCAGAGAAAAGAAAAACGAGCACCATAGAAGCATGAGGATGTAATGTGCTTTCTTTTTTTTGCGATAACAGGTCATTTTAAGAATAATATAATAAATGAATTATATAATGAATTTAGATAAATTTTGCATTTTTAAGAGCAAACAATAAAAACAGGGATTTTCTTAAAAAAACAAACGATGTATATATATATATATATATATATATATATATATATGATTTTATATATATATATATGAAGAACCTTGATATAAAGTTCTTTCATTAAACTTGGTAGTGAGGTGGCCAAATATGCCCTCTACATCACGCCTCGAAGATTGAGCATCTTTTTAGAGTAGGTGAATAGTGATCAAGGCTTTATTTTTGAGGCATGATATAGAGGCCAGATCTGGCCACGTTACTACCAAGTTCAATTGAGAAACTTGGTACCAAAGTTCTCCATATTTCTATATATATATCATATCCTTTAAAGCATGAGTTTGAGAAAATCTTTCATTGGTCAATACTACCCTTCACTTAGTCTACCATAATCATAATTATATTCGATCTTAATCTCACGTGAATTACCTATAGCTCAATAATTTAAAAAATAAGATTAATAAGTTATATGAAATACTACAACAATAACAAAAAAACCCAAAAAGTTTCAAAACTTGCACAAAATACTATCAAATATTCAAAATTACACAAAACACCATCACATATCAAAAGTTAAAATAAAAAAATGAAATTTGGAAATTAACAGTATCCTCTGAAGTATTTAAAATTTTTAATTAACACCCTCAACATTTTAAAAATTATAAAAATGCCCTCAAAAGTACAAAGTTAAAAACATGAAATTTAAAAAATATATTGATTGATTAAAATATAATATCATTGTCTAAATAAATATGATTGCATATAATTTTACACATATGTTGGAGTATCAAAAATACAAAGGTAGCATTAATTGATAGAAGACTGAATCACTTAAAATTAATAAAAGACTATAATACAATAGCTTAACATTAATTGATTATATCCTATAAACATTATTCTATGATATTAGTAATGTTCACAGAGTAAAAAAAGTATTCTCTGATATTAACAATATTCACAGGTTAAAAAATACAATGAGTTATGTATAGATAAACTATTAAAAGGTTCAGAGATATCCTTAGAACCTAGCAGTTTTCAATTTAAATGCAAAAATAAAGGAAATTAACCCAAAATTCATAAAGTTACATGAATCACTTGAATTGAAATTAATAAGAGATATATCTATCAAAGAAGTGCCAACTAATTTCCCATTCGAGAACATATCAAACAATTTTTTCCAATCAAAGAAGTATTTTTCATAGAAGATACAAGAAATATTAATAAGTCTTATAAAATTTCATATTTTACTCTTCAAATACTAAAAAAGTTATAAACTTAGTATATAATTGGATACGGATGACCTTGCAATAGCAACTAACGTGAAGTTATTGATCAACTATATTATGAGATATGGCAAACCAAACAAGAAGAGGAAAATAACTAGAATTGATAAAAGGTATCCACATAAAACTTACTTAACAAGCCAAACAAAAGGTGCGAAATCACTATAGTGGACAAAATATATATACAAGATACTTACTGTGACGCCCCTGGTTGGTGAACCCAATTATGTCAAACCTACCATGCACCCACACAGTGCAACAACACGTTTCACCATCACAGTAATATCTCTCTAGTGGAATCAATAATAAACAAGTGTAGATACAAAGCAGATAGGGTAAAGATGATAGTACAATGAACATGATATAAAGAAAGAGATATCTAATAATCAAAACCATATTCCAACTGAATAAAATGAAGTAAATCTGATAAACTGAAACAAATGTGTATTATCTTACTACATGAAGTCAAATGAAACAGTATTAAGGCATTCAGCCTTTACAAAATGTAATACAACTCTAAATATCTGAAAATAAACAATGACTAATGTGGAGCGCTAATGACTACTAATAATATCAGATGGTGAGCTAAACTGTCTCTCGATCAACTTGTGACTTTCTGAATGCCTGGCTCGCTGCCTGAAAAGTGGAGAAATAACGAGCGTCAAAGTGCTAGTGAGATCATCTCCACCGCCCCCAGGGGGAGGGGTGAGGAGTATATAAGAAAATACAAGTTAGTATATATAGATATAAAATCATCTATCTTAAACTAAGTAAAAATTAAGATTTAGAAATCCACAACACGAGACTGGGTACTGTAGGCGTATAAAACTGCCTATAGGTCCCTTAACACAGCTCGACGACGTCGATTCGACAAACGAACCATCGGACAACGTATCCAAACACGATCGTTAGTCCACAACACCGAAGCCAAGTGATACGCGACGAAGCGGATTAACGAGGCTACAAGGCTAACGAACCGCACGCAAACAACGGAATAAATCCACTCGCGTGCGGAATCAAGCTAACGGTTAAAGAATCAACGAGTCATCCAACCAAGAGCGGACTCGAACGAATCACGATCGATTTAAGATCAGTTTCGGACTCAAATTCAAAAGTGGATTTACTGCCAAATCAGGAACCGGATTTACTGCCAAATCAGGTCAAAAGAATCAAGTCGGAACAAATCAACCACAGAACCGAAAAATGGAAAACGGCGAAACCAACACCAAGAGAGGCTCGGCCGAAACCGAGCCACCTCTTGGTGGCTCGGCCAAGGCCGAGCCACCTCAAGGTGGCTCGGCCACTGTGGTTGCCAGATTGTTCGTGGGAAAAATCGTTGCTTTCTTCATCGATTCTATTGCCATCTTAAATAACTGTTTTTCGGTTACAAAGATCCGGTCTTTTAATAAGATCCGGTTACAACGAAGATCAAATAAAAGAAATAAAAATTATAACTTTTTCTCTTGTTTGTCGAACAAATCACGAGCTCCTGTTTTGCGGTCGCTCGCTTGCGTGGGTTCTTCGCCTGCGCCGGGGTTTATCCGTAGACCACCATGAGATCTAGATCCGGTCGGATCTACGCAGTACGACGGGTATTATTTCACCAAGGAAATAATAGCCCGGGGGGATTAGTTCACCAAGGAAATAATCTCCCGATTCTCGGGATCAAAGACCAAGCTTTGATCCGGAGTATGCCTGCGTAGATCTGAGATCCGATTTGAGATCCGGTTCCTCTCGAACTCTTGCCTTATTTGGCGTTGACGATCGTCGAGCACCAGATCTGGATGAGCAAGTCCTCAAAGTCCCAAAGCTTTAATCTTTTCTAAATCTGAGCCTTGAATTCAGCAGAGCTTCACCTCCAAAAAATCCAACCTCCCAAACAATGAACCACCTCTTCTATTTATAGGCAACCAGATCTGTGCCTTGGCACAGATCTGGGCCGGCCACCTCAAGGTGGCTCGGCTTTGGCCGAGCCACCTTGAGTAACGATTTTTCCCGCGAACAATCTGGCAATGGAATCGATGAAGAAAGCAATGATTTTTCCCACTGTGGTCGCCAGATTGTTCGCTGGAAAAATCGTTGCTTTCTTCATCGATTCCATTGCCATCTTAAATAACTGTTTTTCGGTTACAAAGATCCGGTCTTTTTATAAGATCCGGTTACAACGAAGATCAAATAAAAGAAATAAAAATTATAACTTTTTCTCTTGTTTGTCGAACAAATCATGAGCTCCTGTTTTATGGTCGCTCACTGGTATGTGGCGCCTGCATTCTTTAGACCGAAAGGCATTACCGTATAGCAGAAGACACCGAGGGGTGTTCTGAACGCTGTATGCTTCTCATCATCCGGGTGCATCTTGATTTGGTTATATCCTGAAAATCCATCCATAAAGGACATTCTCTCAAATCCGCATGTATTATCGATAATGACATCCGTGATTGGGAGAGGAAAGTCTTCTTTTGGACATGCCGCATTCAGGTCCCTGAAGTCGATGCAAATCCTGATTTTACCATTTTTCTTCATGACTGGAACAATATTGGCTAGCCAGTCTGGATGTTGCTCCTCTCGGATAAATCCTGAGTCGATCAATTTCTTAACCTCTGCCTCGATGGCTTCCATAATCTACGGATGAAACCGTCTCTGCTGCTGTTTGACAGGTTTGGCATCCGACTTGATATCGAGGCGATGCATTGCCACATTGAGGTCGAGCCCTGGCATGTCTTCATAGTTCCAAGCGAAGACGTCGATATATTCCCTGATGAGGGCAATTAATTCCTCCTTCTCATCTGGGGGAAGACTATCGCTGATGAATATGGGCTTTGGGTTGGCCTCATCGCCCATGTTAATTTGGACTACTTCATCTTCAGTGGGGGGTTCCCTCTGTTCAAACCTATCACCATACTGCATGTTAAGGTGATGAACCCATGGGTCTTCCCACGTTGGCATTTGATCGTCGTCCTCCATTGTGGATGGATCAACTGTAGTCATGTTCGTCATTAGGGCTTTAAATACTTCCCCCAAACTTGTATCAGAGTCCCATTCTGAGGAATCTGACGAGTACCCATCCTTAGCTTTGTTAGCAATTTGATTGATAACTTGCCAACCACATTCATCATCAGACGAGGAGACGTAGCCTAAGCCTCTTTTGTGACGGTAATAATCATCCGGTTTTCCTTTTGGTACATATGCCGCTTTGGCTGGAATACGAGAACCTCGATCGAAGTATAAACCTTCTCCGAGTGCGAAATCATATCCCTGTTTTTCCATGAGCTTGCGCGCTTCCGGACTATATTTAGATAATGTCGACCAGGTTTGTCTTCATTCTCATCTTCTCTTAGGAAATGATCTGGCAACGAAAAATTCTCTCCTTTACCGTAAATCACTTCTTTTTCGCCTCCTATTTTGGCAGGAACGATCAGGGTTGTTCCAAAAGAATGCTGGAGGTGTTTCTTTGTTACATAAGATGATCGGAGTGGCGTATGTAAATCGGGATTATCGTATAATCCCTTTATCGCATCATCAAGAGACAGTGAGTACTCTAAATCATCATTTATTTCGATATTGGCAAGTTGCCAGTTACAACTGCCATCTGACGATTGTTCATCGTCAAGATTGATTACAAAGGGTATAATGTCATTTAAAACAAAACCTCCATTGTAATCGAATCCGGCTTCAGAATCAGCTTCTTCTCCGCTGTCCGTGCCCTGGACCGATGGTTCAGTATCGGATTCATTACCATAAAGTAGAGAATCAGTGAAATAATTCTCAAACCCTTTAAATGGTTGCTTATCCGCGACCACCGTCCTGACCCTCCCCTCAGTGTCGACATATTTCAGACACTGATGTAGGGTGGAGGGAACTATAACGTTACTATGGATCCAAGGCCGACCCAATAGTAAGTTATATGATGTCTCAGCATCAATCACGTAACACATGACCTCCGTCTTCAGATCACCCATCTGACATTTTATCCGGATCTTTCCCAAAGGCCTTGACCCGCTGGTGTTGAATTCGTAAATGACCGTGCCTGTAGACGCCAATTTGCTGACTGGAATGCCAAGGCTATGCATCAGGCGAAGCGGCATAATACTCATAGCGGAACCCGGATCCACTTGGATTCGGTTGACTTCGCTGGAGCCAATATACCCAACGAAATACAGGGGTCGATCATGATTCGAATTCTTCGTCTGCATATCCTCTTTGGTGAAGGTAATGCAGGGAAGGTTCTTAGCCGCTATATTGCATTGTTGAACTAATAGTTCTGGCTCTTCCGGCACCGGCTTGATCCGAGTAAGGAATGCTTCTGAATCGACCAAGGCCTCTTGTAAGGCTTCCCTAGTCTCCTTAGACAACCGCAGCAACTCATACAGTGTTATCCGCGCTGGAATATTAGCTAGTTGAGCCATAATATCAAATATGCGCGGAGTGTTCGAACTCTTCGGTTTATCTCTTCCAATCGGACGATTGAAACGAGATTGCTTCGGATTCTGTACCTTTTGAGGCCTCTTTTCTTTCTGCTTATCCATCGGCTGTCGTCGAGCATCTTCAACCGGTTTAGGAACTGCAATCACCCCCAGCTCTGTGAGAGTTTTGGCTGGTCCCTGTTTAGTCACCCCCTGCTTAGCTAACTGATCACTAGGTGACGGATAGTTGAAGTGATACTGGTTTCCGCTTCTGGTGGCAAAGACTTCTTGTTCTTCTTCGGAGAGCGGGAAGGTAGGAGCTTCATCACCATCCTCTTCGAAGATTGCGGAAGTGGCGTTGCAGGCCTTGCCTTTACCCTTTCTTTTCGAGGAAGCCGCCCACTGCTCATCTTCAATAAGATCCGGATGAACCCAGAGGATTTCGCCATTCGGGGCTGTGTGTGACACAAGTCCCTTTTGGCGCTGTCCATATGGGTCATCATTCACCGTCTTCATTCCCACTTTGGTGACGCGTTTCGGCTCGAACCATGTTGTGGGCACCGATCCAAAGCTGATTGACACTGCGTTTGCTCCCACATTCTTGGCAGGCTTCGGGGTTATGACCCCTACGTCAATTAACGCCTGGATCTTATCCTTGAGGTGGTAGCATGACCTCGTAGGGTAATGGACTGCTCTATGGTACGCGTAGTATTTCGGATCCGTCACTTTGCTGGCCCCTTCTTGATCTACGATCGCCGGCAGCTGGATTTTGTTATTCTCCAACAGGTACTTGAAGATGCCAGGAACTTCATCATCTTTGAAGGAATAAACTTTGGGAAACCTTAGCTCCGAAGATTTCTGCTTCTGAGGCCGTTGTTACCGCTGCTGCTGTTGCTGAGGTTGCAATTGAAAAGTTTGGTTAGCATCAACTGCATTAGCATGTGCCTTACCTTTCCCCCTTGGGTTGAAGTTCTGCGTTGGAGCATTCGCCGCTTGTTGGCCTCTCTCCGCCTTCTTTCTTCTGAGGAATCGCTCAGCTTGCTCCCCTTGGACCTTCAGATCCTTCCACGTTTTGGACAGTGCTGTCCCCATTGCTTCCAACACGTCCAATGAAAGATTATTGTGGCAGGTCTGGAGAATGAACTCCTCAGTGATCGGGTCCCGGCAGTTCATCGCCTTGCTCCGAAACCTTTTGACGAAGGTGTCGACTAGCTCCCCGTCTTTCTGTTTCTCGTCCAGCAACGATCCGATAGATATCTCGGTGTCGTCGTCGAAGAAATTGGTGAGGAACTTAGTCTCCATATCGTCCCAGCTATTCATGCTACCTGGCTTGAGGCGGCGATACCAATCGAAGGCGGCTCCACGAAGAGTGCCAACGAAGGACCGTACCATTAGAGGTTCATTGCCAGAGATAACCCCCAAGTGTGATTTGAAGTAAATCACATGTTGAGTGGGTGAACCCTTCCCATCAAATGGCGTGAAGTTGATTAGGTTGAACTTCGCTGGATACGGGATTGATTCCCATTCTCTTGGGTATGGACAAGGAATGCCCATTTTCTTCACCTCTTGAGCAGAAATCAACGTATTGATCTTGCTCTCAAGGTTTTTGATCTTCAAACTTTCACCCGTGTTTTCATTAGCACGATTCTAAGGTGGAAGTGTGACGTTGTGACTAGCATCCTCATTACCATCCCCTACATTGACGGGAGGATTATTAGCGCTGCGAGCTTCATCCGTATCTGTGTGCTCATCTTCTTGAACAACCTGGTTACGGCGGCTTGGTTCGCCTTGCTGGTTCGTTAGTGCCTGGATTTGCTGCTCATGCATTTCTCTCATATTCTACATGGCCATCTGTATTTTGAACTTGAAGCTCTCCTGTTGTTTGGCCATGGCTTCTTCGAGCATCTTGGCCATTTGTTCCGCGCTTATCATGAATGACTCGCGGGGTTGTCCTTCGCTGGATACAGTATTATCAGATGCAACTGCCGAGTCGGCATCCGATTCTTCATCTCCTGAAGGTAATCTTGTCCGAACCCTACCATATGTTGCACGAATAATAGCTCTGGACTGCAGACGAGTTACACATCGGGGCATCTCTGGAATCGCCTCGGGATTGTCCTGAGCCGATGTTCCTTTGCTGGTCATATTGGTGGTGACCCTCGAAAATTCTTCATCTTCGACCACCGTTCTTCTTCGTCGGAAACGCCTATGCCTTAGTTTTGGCGTTTCGGTACTAAGCCTTTCGAAAACTGAAACTCTTTCGGGGACTGCCTTGATGCAGTTGCACTCAGACAATACCGCCCGGATGAGTTTGGAATAGGGGCATTGAGTTTCTAGCCTTCGAGGACTTCTCTTTCTGGCTTTGCTCGTACCCCCAACACGATAGTACAACTCGTCAGTTTGAAGGTTGGAGTAACCTATCGTGTGTTGGCATGATTTCTCAGGTATAACGTCATCGTCATCAGACGATGATGTTTCCTTCTGAGGGCGAACTGCCTTCTTCGGGCTTTCGAGAGTCACGCGCCTCGAAACATGCCTTTGTTGGTGTGAATCCTCAGCGGGCTCCTGGACTTCAATACGCAGCGTAGTACGCTTAGTCGTCCTGATTTCTTTGTCATGTTGAGGGTTACGGCGACCCCCAGCATGTTGAATCGTTCGGGGCTTCTTTATTGGACCCAAACGTTCTTGGACTGGAGCTTTGCTTCGCTCCTCGGGAACTAGACCAAGGCGCTCCAAGGCTGATTTCCTTCTTTGGGACGGTCCTGCGGGATCTCCCGGAGCAGTTGTGAAAATCATCGACGATTTGGGTTGGTTCACCGGAGGTTGAACTTTTGAAGGCTGCAGTTGTTGCTCCTTAGCCTGAATTGCCACTTCAGACTTCGGCCTCCAAACTTTGCGAGTTGGTGGCGGTTTCTTGACCACTTCTTTCTGCAGCTTTCTACGGGCTTCCTCGACTTGAGCCCGTGCCTGCGCTTATAGTGCGCGGCGCTTGCGAATGCGCTCCTCCAGCGTTGAACGATTCCATTTGACACGGACCCATTCGTTCGTTGGCGGCTTGGAGGAGCTACCATTCATTGGTTGTTGAGGCTTTTTGCCTCTCTTGTTCTTCAGATCCGCGTTGTAGCGGATCCCGTCAACAGACTCCATTGCCTTTGCGAATTGTTTCACAAGGCGTTGACGTTGCCTTTGGCGGGCTCTCTTCGAGAGAGTCATCACGCCCTCTGCGGCGGAAGGGTTGGCCAGAGCAGATCTGACCTGGTTAGGAGTTGGAGGAATCTCACCCGATGCGACTTTGGCATCAAACGGGGCGAGATCTTCGTTGGTATTTTCGACATCTTCATACCAACGAGTTTTTCTCCTGGAGGAGAACTTCTTGGACTTGCGGGGGGAGGTAGATCCGGACGAGGATGATAGGTATTCCTCGAACTTCTGCTGGTCGAACTCGTATTCGACCTCCTCCACGACCGGGATTGAGATCCGCGGCTGCGACGCTTCGATCTCGGCAGCGAGATCGTCGGCTCCCACTGTGGTCGCCAGATTGTTCGCGGGAAAAATCGTTGCTTTCTTCATCGATTCCATTGCCATCTTAAATAACTGTTTTTCGGTTACAAAGATCCGGTCTTTTTATAAGATCCGGTTACAATGAAGATCAAATAAAAGAAATAAAAATTATAACTTTTTCTCTTGTTTGTCGAACAAATCACGAGCTCCTGTTTTGCGGTCGCTCGCTTGCGTGGGTTCTTCGCCTGCGCCGGGGTTTATCCGTGGACCATCGTGAGATCTAGATCCGGTCGGATCTACGCAGTACGACGGGTATTATTTCACCAAGGAAATAATAGCCCGGGGGGATTAGTTCACTAAGGAAATAATCGCCCGATTCTCGGGATCAAAGACCAAGCTTTGATCCGGAGTATGCCTGCGTAGATCTGAGATCCGATTTGAGATCCGGTTCCTCTCGAACTCTTGCCTTATTTGGCATTGACGATCGCCGAGCACCAGATCTGGATGAGCAAGTCCTCAAAGTCCCAAAGCTTCAATCTTTTTTAAATCTGAGCCTTGAATTCAGCAGAGCTTCGCCTCCAAAAAATCCAACCTCCCAAACAATGAACCACCTCTTCTATTTATAGGCAACCAGATCTGTGCCTTGGCACAGATCTGGGCCGGCCACCGAGCCACCTTGAGGTGGCTCGGCCTTGGCCGAGCCACCAAGAGGTGGCTCGGTTTCGGCCGAGCCTCTCTTGGTGTTGGTTTCGCCATTTTCCGTTTTCCGGTTCTGTGGTTGATTTGTTCGGACTTGATTCTTTTGACCTGATTTGGCAGTAAATCCGGTTCCTGATTTGACAGTAAATCCACTTTTGAATTTGAGTCCGAAACTGATCTTAAATTGATCGTGATTCGTTCGAGTCCGCTCTTGGTTGGATGACTCATTGATTCTTCAACCGTTAGCTTGATTCCGCACGCGAGTGGATTTATTCCGTTGTTTACGTGCGGTTCGTTAGCCTTGTAGCCTCGTTAATCCGCTTCGTTGCGTATCACTTGGCTTCGGTGTTGTGGACTAACGATCGTGTTTGGATACATTGCCCGATGGTTCGTTTGTCGAATCGACATCGTCGAGCTGTGTTAAGGGACCTATAGGCAGTTTTATACGCCTACAGGTCGTTGAGCGAAATAATCCAAACAAGGAAACCCTCATGCATATACCTCGTATCTCAAATTGTGAATCGCTAAATACCAACTCCAAATTCTATGAATGAAACAATAAATAAAAGAATTACAACTTCAGACCTCAATCAATACAAGTCATGTTGAATCACACTACCCTCGGGTAGATGACGCAGTCACAATTTTAATATCCTAGTAAGGAAAAACTCACATAAAATACGCCTTGTATGACAACCTCAGCCTTATACCCTACTCTTGGGTAACTAACATGGGAGCATGAATGTGATCTGTGAAATCCTTTATCTAACACAATGATGCTTTTGTAAGGCGCACACAATATCCCGTGGTATCAATAACCTTACTCAATCGCCTTGCGAAAATAGGCTTATCACCCTATTCCGGAACACAATAATGCAACATAGAGTGTCTTCCAGCCACGGTCTCATTGCAAGGTAAAAATTAACACACTCTGAGTGTAATCCAGTCGTGGTCTCATTGCAGGAATACTGACTAACCCCACTCAACATCCACTCATTCATGAAATGCAACATGTATCACTATCTATCATGACAAGTCAAATTATATGTTACGCACCTCTGAATGCCCGTGCTTGTTCAACACAAGTACGTGTACACTCTCATGGTCACGTGAATGAATCTATGTGCAACTCGTGTTCCGTGGTTGCGATCAAACAAACGTGGTAAACACAATTCCTTAAATCAGCAAGACATCGGTCGACTGAAGTATGCCATCGGTCGACCGATCGACGTCATGCACAACGTGCACATGCAACACAACAGGGATCGGTCAACCGACTCCTTTGTTTCGTTCGACCGACCCGACCATAACCTGATAGTAAATTTTAGGTTCGGGTTTTGAGCTTTATTTCCTCAAATTGATATTTTTACACAAAAACACATATGTTACAAGTTGTTAATGTGATTAGGGCTCAGTTAATTACATGAAAACAAAATCTATTATATTTGTATGAATCATATCAACCCTAACATATTCATGTTCGTGAACATTATCATGAAAACCATAAATCTTAACAAAATCTCCTGCTAAAATTTATTTCAAAGGTTAAAATCAAAACTAAGAATCAATTTCATCACATTTCAAAATCAAAAGATCAAATCTTATAGTTTTATGGTTTAAAAGAAAGATCTTTATACTTAAACTAGGTTCTAAGACTCAATAAAACCAAATAAAACTCAATAAAACCAAATAAAAATAGTGATGAGATCGGAGAAGATAAAACTCGCCTCAAAACATGCAAGAATCCCCAAGTATGCATGAAAACAGGTTCTCCTTCGCCACCAGTCGACGATCTCACCCTCTTCTCGGTATTTGCTTCACAAAGCTCTTCAAAATCACCAAAATAAATCTAGGATTTTTTAGGGGATAGGGTGGCAGTTAGGGTTCAGAAAATATATGATGAAAAAGAGAATTTTCGGGTGTATATACATATATATATACTTATAAACCCGAAACAACACAAAAAGACCCGAAACCCAGTCAAACTAGGAATCTGCCCGTCTTTCGACTGATGCTTGACATTAGTTGACTGGCAAGCTCGTATCGATCGATTGATAGTAGCCATTAGTCGACTGACCCGATGCTAAAACTAGTTTTTAGGTTTGCATGTTTTTACTTCTTTTGTGCATGTTTAACACTTGTATACTCTCATATATACACTTAATTGATCTCAAATCAATTATTATCATACTTATTCATCAATAATGATATTTATCATAATAAAAACTCATTTAATATTATTTTCCATAATATCTTAAAAATTTATAGGGTTTTACACTTATCATGGCTTAAAAAAAATTAAAATCGATATTTTTCTTTTTACTATACAGTAGCATGGCTCTACGTGTAACTTTATTTGGGAACATGATTATGAAAAAAGGATCAATTCTTTATGACATGATTAAAGATAAGCTCCTAATAGCATTATTGAATTTCATGATCTCTAAATATGAAGGTAATATACTTCATTATGAAAATTCTTATTAAAGGTCACTAAACATAAAGTTCACCTTATATCCATCTCAAATTTGCTAGGAAGATATGCACGTCATCACAAACTTGTTTCACACACACACACACACACACACACACACAATTAACTATATAAAAAATATAAATAAGAGGATGGTAAGTAAACCAAGCAAACATCCATATAATACAATAAAAAAAATATATTTTAAAGTTAATATGTAGGGTTCATTCAGAACAAGCTATCAAGATAAAAGCATCTCCATCAAGGCTCTTTATAAATGCAATAAAAATTTAAGTTAGCGATATTATACATGCATCACAACATTTGAAAGAGGTATGATATTTAAAAACCTATTCTATAATTCACACAATTAAACCTAATTAAAATTTACTAATATACAGATACGTTATTGCATCTTTAAGGCAAATATAACTACCAGCTATTGTAGACTTGAGCTGTAGCTTTATGTTTGCAAAGTCTGCAACAAGAAGGTAGATATAGATGTTAATAACGAGTGTCCAAATGATAAATGTTGCAGAATCTCTAATGACTTAGGACATTGCAAATGTAATATTATTTGACGTAATAGAAACTCTTATTAGGTGCACAACACAAGAACCCATTGCAAAGGAAAAAATAGGTCAATCATAACTTAACTTAAATATTGAATTAGAAACACAAAAAATTATCATATATATGAAATTCACATTTGTTATCATTAACATTTATTCTCATTCAAATTACTTGTAAAGTTAGATGAGAAGATAAAAGATGAATGAGCCCAGTGAAAGATAATAACATGAGAATTCTAGGTCCAGCCTGATATCACAATCGATGTATATGATGAAGACTCACTCCAAAATTACCCTAAAAAAGATAAAAGTGAAGAATGCTTGATCTCGGCTCAATAAAAAATGAAACAAAAAAATAAAAGATAATATTTTTTTAATATTTTATAGAATAGCCTACTTTTTTGAGTAAAATTAGGAATACTTAGAAGAGATTTTTACAAATTTGTAAATATTTTTATATACTTATTTTGTGGACGCTTTTATCATATAAAATTATACTAGAGCTAACATTAGTATTTAGTTTATGGTTTTTAATGAAGTCTATCAATGATTAGGAATAAAATCCATATTTCTTTTTTTGCCATTTTAGCCACTTCTAATCAATTGTCTAGGCTTATTGGCTTTAATTATTCCTCTTGCTATTATAATACTATTTTCAAGTATTTTTTACTTTTACAACTCCACTTCCTTAGGTAAATCTTCCTTTCATGTCGATCCAAATAGCATGAATATTCAAATTGGCTTCACGTTAGTTTCGTGACAATTCAATTATCAACATGAAACTTAAAATTAGGTATAGCCCTTTAAGCAAATATTAAAGAAGATAAATAATCATAATATTAAATTTTAAAGACATAAGTGAGGAAAAATTATCGAATTGAAATCGAATAACAATTTTAGTAAGGAAATAAAGCAAAAATAAATAATTATGATATTTAACTACGTGCAATGCACGTGCATAAAAACTAGTGTGTATAGATATGAGGTAATTTTACCCTAGAAACTGTCAAAAATTTAACACCTCTTCAACTTAGGGGTAAATTTGAGGTAAGGTAACAAGTTGAGGGGCAAATTTTGAATTACAATTATGTAGGAGGCAAATTTGAAAATACACGAGGGCATATATCGAAGAAAACCCTTCATTGTATTAAAGATTATTTATATGTAGAATGCTATGTTTTTTGGACCAATTTAAATATGTCAAATAGGGTGTCTGGGGAGCATTTTTTTTAGTCAAACTAGCTTTTAAGTTAACTTTTTCATATGTACTTATTTGGTAAAATATCAAATAAATTAGCTTATAAGTCCCATTTTAAAAAGTTGGTGTACCCTAGCTTCTCAAAAACTAGCTTATAAATTTATTTAAATAATCTAAGTTTGACCAAACAAATTATTATTCTATCAAAAAATTCTTATATAATTTGTGTTATAAAAACCAAAAGCCACTAAAAGTTGAGATAGCTTAAAGGCTTATAAAACTAAGCCCGTCCGAAGATCATAGCCTCTCCATCAATTCATAACTTTTGGATTAGGATTATGATTGAAAAAGAAAACCCATATGCGGTTAGAATAAATACTTTGCATCAATATACTTATTTTATTCCTTTTCATTTTTCTATTTATGTAAAGCTAAATAATTTTTTTGAATTCCTCTTGAATAAAATTGTCTAGTTTCAACGCACCATGAGTGATCCGGACGGTTAATAGGTTTCAATATAGTTCCCATGATCTTGGATTCGATTCTGTACTAGGTTATGAAAAAAGAAGAAGAAATAGTCTAATTTCAAAAGCGCTAGAAAGAAGACTTGTTTCCACAATGGAATTGCATTTGCTTATTTTTTATGTCACGTGCACAATGCATGCCCATTTTAACTAGTTATGCTAAAGGGCTTTTCAGATATTAGTTTCTCAAAGCTTCAATGGCTTCATATTAGAAATCTTTGAAGTTGTCTATATTCCTCAGGGCCTATTCTTGCAATTTGGTACCTCAATTGCCACACACCGCTCAACTTATATTTTTTGAGTGGACATGTTTGGACTTCTCAAGAGGAAAGCATTAAGATGAAAGGTAGTTTTGGTAATTGAGGGACCAATTTGCACGAGTTTGTTGAACTTGAGGATGTGTGATCAATTTTGAAGATTTGAGGGACTGATATTGATTTGTTCGAGAGTTGAGGTGCTAACGTCAAAAAAATACCGATGCCGAACAACAAATGTTTCTCGGATGATAATGAAATTACAGCTGAAACCAAGACGGAGGGCAGTTAGGGTTTTTCAGTAAAGGGTATAATGGTAATCTAGTAAAAAAAAGATAAGAGAGAGCTCCTTCGTTTTGACCTAAATGCCCTCTTGTTTTCGCCCCAGTCATCGCCGTAACCCTCTTCTGCCCTTTTGCCCCTTCAAATTCTCCATCTTCCTTCTCTAAAATTCTCTCTGTGCCCTTCTCAATTCTCCCTAATTTTACCCTTCAATTTACCCGCCATTTGCCCGTTCGAAACTACCCCGATTCCTGATGAACCCGAGCTCGATCCTCTCAAATTCTCAGAGTGGATTCTGGGTTCTACGGTTCGGCGTGTGCTCTGATGTTTCGCCATGGAAAGATCGGTTCTTGATCTGACTTCTTTCTTGGACTGCGAGCGTTTACATCAGTCTGCTCATCAATCTGATATTTTTTGTTCGGTAAACTTTTCCCCCATCTGAATCTTCGGTTTCTTTTGATAAAGGTGTGAAATTTCCGCTAGAGATGAGAACTTTGATTGAAAGACTTCATATAACTAGGTGTTGTATGCTAAATATGAGAACTTTTTACCAACGTTCAGAGGAAATTGTGTACTGATCAGCGCAATGTTTTTTGAGTTATGCCATTTAGTGCATATGCTTTTATTTATTTATTTATTTTTTGTCTTTATGATATCCGTCCGATAAAATGCGAAATTTGTAATAGGTCACCAAATAAAAACAAATATTATAAAATAAGTCTCAGGTTTTTCAAGTCACACAAATAGATTATTCTAGTTAAAATTTGTTATTGTAACCTATAATTAACTAATGGTTGTTTTTCATGCCAACTTTGTCATTACTTCTGCTGTCTCTGTGCTCTGCTGTTGCCACCACTTTCATCACTGCTGCCGCCTACAGTTGTTGTCTTGCTGCTGCCACTGCTGGCTGCAGCTGTCGTTCTAATCTGTTATGACCGCTGCTGAAGGTAGAGGTGTGTAAACTCGGGTAGGGTTAATTTTAGTGAATAGTTAAACCGATTCGAGTTAGATTTTAACAGACGGCGACCTATTTTGTGCGACTTAAACAAATCAGGTATTTATTTTATAATATCATCTCTTGGGGACCATCTTTGGGGGATCAATACCAGAAAAAGGCTAATTTCTTTCACACTTTGATTTTGTTTATTTGGAGCTATAGTTTTTAATTTTCTTCTTGATGATGTTGTGTGTGATGGTCCATTTGGTACCATATTGACTATATAGTTGTTTTGACATGAGTTTATAGAAATTTAGGGTTTCTCCTTCTAACAACTACCTTTTAGAGGTGAATTCTCCTAGTCTCTAATAACTTCATGGTAGTATCGGTACACGTGAAGTATCACATCAGTTCTCCTAGTAACTCCTTCCGTGCCAGAGTCCAAGATTCTTCCTTCGACTTCTCACTCCAATGATACCATAGAAGAAGGCTCCCTTTGAAATATAGTGGAGCATGCTTGAACTTTTGTGATACCAAAATCTCATGTAATATTTAAGAAGTATACTTGAGGATTGAGGATGGGTGGTACAAAATGGAGCTACTTGCATTGTGCGAAGATGGACTCAGATGAGTCAGGGATGCCTTGCCTTGTCTCTGTACCCTCAACAATCAATTTTCTATTTGTTAGACGAGGGTAAGTTGAGTCTCGAACCCATCCACTTAACCCCTAAATGTTCTCAAATCAGCTGCGTGCTATGTATACCGCGCCCTTCAAAGGCCTAATGTCGATTGTCATTGTTGCCTTGCTAGCTTCTTGTGAGGAATTTCATACTCTATACCAAAACTTTAGGTACCATAGGCTCTTTGATCTCGCCTTTAAACTGTCAATCTCATATACAACCTACAATGGGTATAAAATATGTTATTCAGAATGAAGACGAAAATAGCGGGCGGCGGGGTGGGTGGGTGGGTGGGTGGGGGGGGGAGCAGGGAGGATAAGATTTACTACATTGATGATTTGTGGAGTACACTCTTCATGAAGTTAAATGCATAAGAAGGTAAGCTTAATACACTATTCTCCTCAGCCGCTCCCATCATGATAGTTGTTCTGGTTCCCTTCTACATCCTACGCTATGGGTGTTTTTGGCAATTCTAACATAGGATTGGGTTTGGACTAGCTTTAGCTTAACTAGGCTAGACTTGACCAATTATAGGAGTTGGTCCAAAAAAAAAAGAAGTTTAGAGCTACTAGTCCCTCGATTCCCCTTGTGCAGTAAACTCATCCAAGAGAATCACTCTTTATCTCTTGGTGGCTACTCAGGCTTTCATAAAACATTACACATACTACAATCGATTTCAGTGGGTAATGTGACATTTGCCTACTGCAATAGGAGAAGTATGCTTGATGGGTAGCTTCAATCATCACCTTTGCCCAGAAAGTTTTGAGTGGGGATCATGAATTTCATTGAGGGTCTGCCCCTAAGTAGCTGTTACTTGATATTATTTTTAGTAGTTGACTATTTAACCAAATATAGACTTCATTCTTCTAAAACATCCCTACACTACACTCACCACATTTCACTCATTCAAGGAGGTGTGTCCCATCTCCATGGCCTTCCTCCACTATTGTTATGAATCAAGGTTTTCGTACGAGTTCTTCATTAGAAGCTTAAGGGAAGAAAATTTCCCTAGCTATCTTCCAGGCATCGTGCATGTTCAAGCTGTTGGAAATGAGTTGAAAGCCATTTCGAAACTCCTCCGTGACAACAGCCTAGAGTTGGCTACAAAATGAATGAAACAATGCTATGACAATAAATCAAGGTTTTAAATGTCGATGTTTGGGAAATATCGGCGACCAAAATTCATATCAGATTGCGAAAATCGGGAAAATACCAAAGATATTTAGTAAACATTGGAGTGCCATATTGGATGATGTGCGTATATAGTACAATATCCTAAAATGTAATCTAAATATACTTAATAAAATCTAAGCATACAAATATGAAAATAATGTGTTTATGATCACTAACCAATTGTAAAAACCTACTTAGCGAAAAGAGCATACTAGATTTTTTTTCTAAAAAAATGTCATAAGGATACAGATACAGGACATGAGAAATTTGTGAAATGTAGGTACGGGGACATGACTATATATATATATATATATATATATATATATATATATATATATATAATTTTCACGAGATCATCAGTAATTTTCAATTTGAATTTCATATTTTTAAGTTTCTTTTTATATATTGACTACTATAAATCAAAAATTGCTTGTTTTTTAAGAAGACACTCAAACCACCCTTCTAAATCATAATTTTTAAATTGGTTTTATGCTAAAACAAACAAAACCCATGTGAACGAGTTTTAAGAAATGGACATGAAGTGTCAGATATACATCTAAGAAGTGTATGACAAGTGATTAAAATTAATGTATATCATATAATTGAGTACATGTGTAAATAAATGTATGCATATGTCCAAAGTGTGTCCATGAAGCTTGAATACTAGGACACGTCGGGTATGGGTACAACTTCATGATAAAGGACTTAGGTAACGTAGTGTGTTCCCAATTGAGGCGATGATAAACTGTGTTTCTTGGTTCACAGCTGAAAAATATAGGGATGTGGTCTAGATGCTACTGACCATCCTACACTATGAGAGAAGTCTTAGCTGGAACCTATTTCTCCACAGTTAAATTTGGTTGAATCACCTTTCAATGTGGATGATGAGTGGAAAAGGGCCTCTAGTGATTATGTTGGCCTAATTGAAGACCTTCAATCTCTTGTCTACGCAAGGGAAACAACCTGTTACAAGGTGCTAGAGTGGGGGAGCTCTGGCAGGCCTTCCAATTGTCAAGTAAGAATCTCTTTGTGAAAAGTATTAGAACAGTAAAAAAGAGGCAATAGTAAACCCTAAGTTAGGTTAGGTTAGGTTAGAGCAGTGTTATTAAGGCTTAAGGAGCAATAAGGGGTGCAAAGTCTCCTTACGGTATCATGTGCATGGCGCAAGGTGATGCGCTCGCCTTAGTGAAGCAAGACACATACCACAAACAAAATTATTTGATACATACATCAAATTAAACATGCAAAATGTTTATGATTTTTGGTAGAAAAAATATCCAAGATAATAACCTCATCTATCAGATCACAAAACATGGTCTTATTTTATAATCTTAGCACTAGTTAAAAAGAGTGTTAATGTCAATTTAACTCCATTCTTCCACATTTTCAGTAATTAATCACGTTGATATAAAACAACATTTGCTATGAAATCATACATTCATAATTACTAGCATTATTAATAACCAAAGTCATAATATCTGGAATGATAGTTTGTTACTCTTAATCAATATTCTAGTTTTCCAAATATAGAATTAGTAACAAAAAGAGAGAAAAATGGGAAAAAGATGTAGTGGACAATAATATGGGGAAAAAAGGAGAAAGAGAACGAGTGACGAAGGCAAAAGAGAAGGTAAGAGAATAATAATAAGATGTAGTTGAAATAGTTAGAGAATGGTGCAAAGTGGTGAGACGCACTGAGGCACATCGAGGCGCACCAAGGCACAATTATGCGTGCACCTCACTTATGTGATGCATCCCACACCTCATGTGAGTACCTTTCCAGCATCCAAATGCCCAGTGCTCGAGGCTTGCGCCTAGTGCACCCGAGATAACATTGGGTTAGAGAAAGTCACCATCGGGTATTCATATTTAAGGAGATTGTGTGGACAGATGGAGAGGGGGAGTGCACCTCTGAAACAAGAATTAACAAGAGAATCTCACTGAACCATAATGGATTGTAACTGTGTTAACCGAGTGCTATTAAAATTAACTGAACTCTTCAGTGCCGTGGCTGAGTTGTTTTACCTAGAGCCCAAAAGCCACCAAGAGTAGGCTGAGGTCTTTGAGTTGGCTCTAGTTCAGCCTGAGTCAGTGGAACACACTTTTGTTGGTTGTGAAGGACTGAGCTCTTGGACATGCGATACCTGCTGAATGATTATTCGGATAGTATTTCTTTATTACACAACAGAACCCAAGGCTATCATTAATCTCAAGTTGAAGGAGTGCAGCAAGACTGTTATTTTCGTACTAGTGAAATGGAAGGGCTTAGACGAACCAAGTATGCTAAGCCTTCTTTAATCATTGCAACGCAAATTTGTAGTGGAAAGTATTGATTGTATTAGCATATAGCTAAAACCTCTTATGTAAATAAGCTATGTTCTGTTGATTTTCCTTCAAAAATTGGAATTTTTTGAGCTCTACTTTTGAGATTATGCATTTATCAACTTATGTTGGGGTTTGGTTAACTTTCCAGCACTTCCTTGCAATGTTTACTCCGGTCTGAAGTAAATTGCACTGTTGTCTCTCAGGTTACCTCGTTAATTGTATGGTTTCTTATTCTTAAAATATACACCCTCCCCAGTTTTCTCATGTTGCATTTGCTAATTCATTCACTAAATTAAATTTTGATGTGAGTCTATTGCTATTGAGTTATAATCCAGTACTCTAATTTGTCAGTACTTCTTTTTTATATTAGCTTAGTTCTCGGTTTTTGGTAAACCTGTTCTTATTTCTGTTATTTAAGCTGTTTTCAAATCTACTTGCAAATAGTTATGGATTTATAATCAGTTTCTTGCCTGCATTTAGTTACCAAGGTTCATTCAAGCTATTAAATGTTGCAGTTATTCTGACAAGGTTTTGAATAATTCAGCATATTTACTGATCCACGGGCATCTCGATGGCGAACCATGACTTAGTTCTGGGTCATAATCCAGATCTAGCACTCCGCCAAAGTCACAACCTTGTCATCAGCCAGAGTCATAGTTTGGACCTCAGTCTTGACCATCATGATCTTGCTCTTGGCCAGACACACGAGCACCATGATCTTGGCCTGGACTATCCTCATGAGGTTAGCAGTCTTGTTCTTGGTCATCATCACTATCCCCAACACCATCATCCTCAGGAACATGATGCCAACAACGAGCTGGCACTTGGCCAGAGCCATGACCCTGATACTGATACTCTTGAACACCAAAATCATGATATATGTCTATCTGAGCACCAAGAATTGACTCTAGCTGACACCCATCATGATCTTTCTGATGCTGATCAAAACCTCGACCACCTCTCTGCTGTCAATCAGTCTCTTCAACTTGTAATCACTTCGCCACTTCAGTCTCGAATGATAGTTAGTGCCGCCGATGATCTTGCCATTGGCCAAGAATTCCCTGATGTGAAGAGCTGCCGCAGGGCGTTAAGGGATGCAGCAATTGCATGCCACTTTGAGATCCAGACCATGAAGTCTGACAAGACTCGATTTACTGCAAAGTGTGCTGCTGAAGGTTGCCCTTGGAGAATTCACGCAGCAAAGCTCCCCGGTGTGCCGACATTCACTATCAGGACTATCCACGGGACCCACACTTGTAGTGGAATCAACCATCTCGGCCACCAGCAGGCCTCAGTTGACTGGGTTGCAAATTCTGTTGAAGAACGTCTTCGTGAGAACCCCAATTACAAGCCCAAGGAAATTTTGGAAGAGATCCATCGGACGCATGGTATTACTCTAACTTACAAGCAAGCTTGGAGAGGAAAAGAACGGATCATGGCAGCTGTACGATGCTCTTTAGAAGAAGGGTACTGCCTTCTGCCTCAATACTGCAGGCAAGTCAAGAGGACAAACCCTGGAAGTATCGCTTCGGTGTACGGAGATCCAGATAATTGTTTCAAGCGCCTTTTTATCTCGTTCTATGCTTCGATACATGGTTTTGTAAATGGCTGTCGCCCGTTAATAGGCCTCGATCGCACTCTTCTGAGGAGCAAGTACCTTGGGACTTTACTTCTTGCCACCGGGTTTGATGGTGATGGTGCTTTGTTTCCTCTAGCATTTGGAGTCGTTGATGAAGAGAGTGATGAGAATTGGATATGGTTCTTATCGGAGCTCCATGCTCTCCTTGAGGACCACACCGAAAACATGCCTAGGCTTACTATATTGTCTGATATGCAGAAGGGCATTGTTGATGGGGTTGACTTCAACTTCCCAACTGCCTTTCATGGTTTTTGCATGTGCCACCTCAGCGACAGCTTCCGCAAAGAGTTCAGCAACACTGTGCTTGTAAATCTCCTTTGGGAAGCAGCTCATGCTCTCACAGTCATTGAGTTCGAAGCGAAGATTCTAGAGATCGAAGACATTTCGCAAGAAGCTGCCTTGTGGATCCGCCGTATTCCTCCTAGGCTATGGGCAACTGCATATTTCGAGGGGATTAGATATGGGCATTTAACAGCAAACATCGCGGAATCTCTCAACAGCTGGATTCTGGAAGGTTCCGGGCTCCCGATAATCCAGACGATGGAGTGCATCCGACGCCAGCTGATGACATGGTTCAATGAGCGGCGGGAGGCAAGTGAGCAATGGTCCAGTATCCTCATTCCCTCCGCTGAGCGAAGCCTTTCGGAGGCCGTGGAGAGGGCGAGGGAATATCAGGTAATAAGAGCAAATGAGGCTGAATTCGAAGTTGTTTCGCAACACGAGGGAGCAAATATTGTGGACATTAGGAATCGGTGTTGCTTGTGTCGGGGATGGCAGCTCTATGGATTGCCTTGTGCTCATGGGGTTGCAGCACTCTTCTCTTGTCGACAGAACGTGAACAGATATGCGGAGAGTTGTTTCACAGTGACAACATATAGGAAGACGTATTCGGCGACCATACATCCGATTCCAGATAAGAGCTTGTGGAAGGAATTATCATCGTCAGCAGGGAATCAAGAAAAAGGGGATAACGTTGAGACTGTGATTTACCCGCCAAAGTCTCTGAGGCCGATGGGTAAGCCGAGGAAGAAGAGAATGAGGGCTGAGGAGCGGGGAAGAGCGAGGAGAGTCGTGCATTGTAGCCGGTGTAATCAGATAGGACATCTTAGAACTACTTGTGCAGCTCCTATATGAAACAGGGTTTCTCTGCAATGATGTGAAAAGTTTAGATTCATCATATAGTCTGTGTTCTTTCTTTTTTAGCTTGTAGAGAGTTTTGAAATATAGTGAATTAAGCTCTTCATGTTTTGTTGCTGTGGAGCTTATGGAAGTGACAGATTAAGAGGGACTTTGTACAGTAATGCTGCAATGCTCTTTTTTGCATGCAGTACGGCCTCTGCAATTATGTATTAAATGTTGCATGGATGAACCTCTGCAATTATGTATTAAATGTTGCATGGATGAATTTTTTCATCTGAATCTATTTTTTTCAGTAATATCAATTTGAACAGGTCATATGAACTCGCTATGGGAACTGGTTCCAGGTTGTTATTGCCAGGTTCAGATTGATTAGTGTGATTTTCCACTGTGACTGGATTTAGCATTTTCGGACTAGTCATTTCTATAAACTTAAGATTGTTGATCTTGCGACCAAATTCTTGTTTTGAAGGTTCTAACTTTAGGTACGATGAATTGTTGGATACTTTATTATCATCTCATGTTTATCCTTAGTGCTGTACGGGAAAAATGATACAAAAATGGTCATGCATCCATTTCTGACGCCCTTCTTATTTTTCTTTTGCCTAAATTGCACTTAAATGCCTCAAAATTTTCTCGTTCTGTCATTTATTTATTACAAGTTGTATTTTGGCTGGGGAAAAACCGTAAGTTATTATAAAAATTGGTGCTTTAGTACCATCAATCACGCAAACGTGAAAAAATTAAATTTTCATTTGGATGTTTCTCATGATGCTTATATGCTAATTTTAGAGTTTTTTAATTATTAATATTTATTAAATTTGCTATTAAATAAATCAAAAATTCTCCCAAACTTATCTTATTTCTACATTAAAATAGAGTTGGATATGTTTAATGATACATTTAACAAATATTAATGGTTAGAAAGTTATAAATGACATATTAGTGTCGTATGGGAACATTCAGGTAAAAATTTTCACGTTTGCAAGATTGAACGTGCCTTTTTGTACCAACTTATGGTATTTTTCTGCGACAAAATATAAGACATAAGGGGCTGTTTGTTACCTTTCCTAAAAATCTAGAAAATAGTTGTTAGTGATAAAGAATCATTTCCAATCTATTGTCAGATTTTCACCTATTTCCACTGCAAAACCCCGCGAATTTGGGTTTCTAGGAACTTGGGGGTGTTCTATCCAATTTACAGAAAGCTTTCCAAAAAAACAAATAAACAAATGAATGAATAAAAATAAATAAATATAAATAAATAAATAAATATAAATAAATGAATAAAAATAAAGAAAAAGAAAAGGAAACAAACATAAGAATAGATTCCTAGAACACAAAATCTTTTATTGAGGGGTGCTTTTAGGTGGTTTTCTAATGTTTTCCACCCAAAATTGTGAAACAAAAAGCCCCTAAATGACATAATGGAGAAACCGTGATAATTACAATTTAGCTTTTTCGTTTCTTTTCTTCCATAGTTTCTCTATCCTGATTTGCTTACATCATAGCTCAGCATCCTATTTCTAGATGAAACCTAACTTTTGCTATTTTTTCTGGATAAAATTTTCTATTCTTATCCAATACATGTCCAATTTGTGGAACTAAACCTATATGGTTGCCTAAAATTTTTCTTAGATCTGCTCTTATCTAATACATAGCCGGTGGAATTTGAATTTGGTAGGTTTAGTACGAATCCTGCTTGGCTTGGTAGGAGGAAAAGTAAGGCGAGGACAAGGGCATTTGCCTTTGGCAGAGAGCTCTTAGAGGGAGATAAGAGTGAGGAGAGGGAGGGAAGGGAAGGGATATCACAAAAATAAACTAAAATGTTAGAGAGAGAAGAATCCTTTCAAATAGGGAGGGCACAAGAAGAAAGAAAATAAACTATAAAAATAAGCACCTCTCCTCTCCCCCCTCCAACTAAATTTGAAGGCTTAAAGGGGTGGTATTCATCCTTTCACCTCGTTGCACCTCCCCTCACCTCAGCTTCTCTCCTCAAACCCCCTATCAAACCAAGTCTAAAGCTCCATCCCTCTATGAGAATTCCGAATCGTGATGAAAAACTCAAGGGTTAACAATTTTATACTGTAACCTGCAGTGAATTAATTAACGGGCAATACAAACTGGAATAGGAACAATTTGACAACTAACCATCAGATGGTTACTCAAAAACAATGGCTACAATATTTTCAGGATTCTATTACAATCTCAGATCGTAATATTTATTTATGATCATTGTAGATGCGGGGAGGAATCCATGAATAACAACCAAACTGTTGCAAGTGACCAGAAAACAAGTATATCTCAACAGCAACAACTGTCTCCAAGTAAGACTTAAACGCAATTTCAGTAAACTCCCATCAGTTAAACCATGAAAGAAAACAAGTAAGACTTCCACACTTCCATTTAGAAATGACTAATAAAAATGTGTATAAGTAAAGACTTTAGACACTTTCATTTAACTTCCATAAGTTAAACCATGATATGTAAAACTAGCCTCGATCATAAATATTCTTAGACTGGTGAGACATAAAAGAAGCCTTGATAATAAATACTCTTCAACTGGTGCATAGAAGACCCATTTTCTCGGAAGTAAGGGATTATTTCTGCTCTGAAGATAGACAGAAAGTAAGGGATTTTTCCTGCTCTGAAGATGGACAGAAAGAAATGAAGAGGACGGATTTTTTCTGCTCTAAAGATGGACAGAAAGAAGAGGATATCGACAAGTCAGGATGCCACTCTTACATCAAGGGGATGGGTAACAACTTTCCTTTGTCTTTGGAAGCCGCATTTCCAATCTTTGGATTATTTTGTAATCTATTGCAATCATCCTTATAGCTGCCAAGGCTGTGACGACGCAATCGGTAACATATGCCATTGTTGTTATCTCCGTTGTTTGAATCATCACAGCTCTTCCTTCGGCCAAGCTTGGGGGATTTTGCACGGGTTGGAGGTGTCTTCAACCAAGAAAAGAGAATGTAGAGATGTAAGGTTGCCTTGAATCATAATACTGTTAAGTATTCTAGCTCAATGACATCAAAATAAGAAAGAGTATGATTTACACGAGTCTATAAAGATTCATCCATTTTTATCGTTATTTGTTCAATGCAGTTTTGGAGCTCCCCTGGTTGGTGGTATTCTTTCTCTTTGTTGATATCCATATATGGTTTTATGTATTATTCATCTTTAAATTTTACCAGTGGTATTCTTTCTCTTTGTTGGTATCCATATATGGTTTTATGTATTATTCATCTTTAAATTTTACCAGTGGTATTCTCTCTCTTTGTTGGTATCCATATATGGTTTTATGTATTATTCATCTTTAAAATTTACCAAGTTTTTCTGTTTTAAATTATTCATACTAAAATTTGAATACTGGGAATATTCAGAAAGCTAGCATAAGTTTTGAAAGAATCCAGAACTGTTGGCAGAAAAACTATCACTGACACATTTTTTCCAAGATGATGCACTATGATTTGCATATAAAAATTCAAGAAAAACAAAAGCCTTTCTGAAAATATCTTCCACATGATTTGATTGTCACTAACTAATCTAGGGAACAATTTGAAAGAAGACAATGGAACATACTGAGACATGCCGAGAATATTGTGACTGCTTCACGGCAAGTGAGAGCTTGCTAGATTGGTTGTTTCACTGCCCTGATTGTGTATGCCCAAAATAATTGTGAAATTCTTTGCCTGGATACTAGTTATGCTAAATCAGATTTAGGATTCCTCAAGTTGGCAATCATGTCAGCCTTGGTATAATGAGAGCAGAGATGTATACAGCATGAAAAAGTTCATTCCAGAGAAGTTGTTTAGTCAACAGCCAAAAAAATGCAAAGTTTTCAGCTTCTACGTGGAAATAGTGATGGCAACAATGAGGCTTTCATTTTTTTTTCTTTTTACAACGCATGTGGTTGAGAGGAATCTAAAATAAAATACCTTTTTAAGTTCAATCTTTGGAGGAGGCCCTTCTTGGTAAAAACTTGGCATAGGCGTTGCTTTGTAAATCAAATTCTTCCGATATTCTTTTAGAGCAGCCTCCATTTCATCCTGGGAAATGTAGATAAAGAAATCAAAATGATCACAGAGACATTACCAAAAAAATTTGCTATATATTTTTCAAATTATGTCTTTAGCAAATATTTTATGGCACGTATATAACATGAACGTATAAAATCAAGACTGACACATGATTATAAGTAAAGCTAGTAATTTATTTCAAACCAAGTTGTTATCCCCAGCGTTTATCACCGACATTTTCATATTGTCTACAAAATGACATATTATGAATAATCATAAGCTACATAATTCTACAACATAATTTCCATGCAAGAACCATTAACATCAGGAAGCACTCCATTTTAACCCCCCAGTCATATGACGTTATCTATCATCTCCATGAAATAAATAATAAAGATGACATTTGAAGAAATATCTTATCCTTTTGGCATAAATCTATTTCCAAAACATCGCCACTATTAATCAACAATGGAAGAACTTTAGAAATATCTCTTCTTAAAATCGTTTCTATCACACGCTTACCTGTACAAAACTGAAGGAAATTTTATGTAAAATTAATTTCATACAGTTATGAGACTATTTCCATTATCTCAAGTATCTCACATTTTAAGATAATAAAGTCTAAAAAATAGAAATTATCACAAAATATATATTAGTCTAAAGTGTAGGCCTAAAGTTGAAGCCGAAGCTGGAATCAAAACGAGGGAGAAAATCGAGAAAAACAGGAGGAGGCCTGCACGGTCGACCATGGCGGTCGACCGCGAATGTGCACAGAAGCTGACAAGAGGCTGGAGCTGAAGGTGGTCGACCGTGACGATCGACCGCGCCAACCATGTAGGGATTTTTTGTCTTGGGAATCAGTTCGGTCGACTGTGGCGGTCGACTGCGCCAACATTATAATGTTTCTGTTCTCGGGAAAGTAGTTCAGTCGACCGCCGCGGTCGACCGCGATACCTGCGCGGTCGACCGCCATGGTCGACCGCGACGCAGTCAAACAGTTTCCTAAACTGTTTTAGATTCTGTTTCTTTCAGGACTCTATATATACCCAAACGTTTTTTAGGGCTTAGATACACACGAAAAAAGAGAGTTTTTTTACAGCAGAAAAAGAGAGAATCTCATAGAGGTAAAACCCTAGTTTGAGAGCTTGTATTTCTTCTTCAATTAATCAAAAGAATTATGTGGTGTGGCTCCCGAGGACGTAGGCACGTTGCCGAACCTCGTTAAATCTGTGTGTTCGTCTCCTTTATTATTTCTGTAAGTTCTTGATCTTTATTTGAGGTGAATTTTCCTACTTTCCTACTTACAACACAAGGTCCGGAAGGACAAGAGTTCGATTTGATTGTTTCGAATCCCCAATAACTGGTATCAGAGCTTCGTTCAGCAATTTGTATGAAAGCCATGACAGAGAAAATCAAATCTAAGATCGAGAAGTTTCTCAGACTTCACCTACTGAAAGTCGCAGATAGAGGACTATCTGTACCAGAAGGACTTATATCGCCCGTTGATGGGCAAGGATAAGGGATAGAAGAAAGAGGAGTCAGATGATGATTGGGAGATACTGGATAGGAAGGCTCTAGGACAAATCCGGTTGTCGCTCATCAAATCAGTATCCCACAATATCTTGAAGGAGAAGATGACGGTAAGGCTTATGGAAGCGCTCACGAAGATGTACGAGCAACCGTCAGCAGCAAACAAGGTACATCTCGTCAAGATTCTTTTCAACCTTAAGATGGCAAAAGGACGGTCCTTCACGATGCACCTCAGCTTATTCAACACGATTATTGATCAGGTTATCTCCGTAGACATCACGTTCGATGACAAAGTACAAGCCCTATTGATTCTATCGTAGTTGCCGGATAGTTGGGCAGGTTGTGTGACGGCAATCAGTAATTTGACGGGGAAAAAGAAGTTAAAGCTGAGTGATGTTGTTAGCATGATTCTATCCGAGGAGGTTAGAAGAAAATCATCCGAATCAGAAGGTTCAGGTTCAGCTCTAAGTTTCGAGCAGAGAAGCAGAAGCCAGAAGAAAAAAAACCAGAATAGGAATCGGTCGAAATCAATGAAGAAGAGGTTGAACTCGAATGTTAGGCCTATTAAAGGGAAGTGTTGGAACTGCGGCCAGGAGGACCATATGTCTTCAGTCTGCAAGAGTCCAAAGAAGGATACGACTGAGCAGGAGGCTCATATTGTGCAGGATGTCTTGATCCTTGCTATGGATAGCGACTCGGATTCTTAAGTTATAGACTCAGGAGCCTCTTTCCATGCCACTACTAATAGGAAGCTTCTCTAGAATTATATAGCAGGAGACTTTAGAAAAGTTTATTTGGAGAATAATGAGCCTTGTAATATTGTTGGAAAGGGTGAAGTGTAGATTCAGATGAAAGGCTCTTAAGTGGATCTTGAAGAACGTGAGACACGTGCCGAAGCTGAAGAGGAATCTTGTTTCGGTGCGACAGCTTGGAGCAGAAGGCTATGTTTCGACATTCACAGGGGATTCGTGGAGAATCTCCAACGGTACGATGATTGTTGCTCGAGGTAACAAACTAGAGACTTTCTATCTCACATTACATGCGAGTGACATCCTCACAATTATAGCTGGCAAAGAGAGTACAGATCTGTGGCACAACAGGCTAGGGCACATGAGCAAGAAGGGGATGAAGATCTTACATTCACAGGAAAAGCTAACCGGGATCAACTCCGTGGAAGTCGGGGTTTGTAAAGATTGCATCTTTGGGAAGCAAAAGAGGGTTAGTTTCCTAAAGGGTGGAAGGTCACCTAAGGCTCAGAAGCTAGAGTTGATTCATACAGATGTCTGGGGTCCAGCCAGTGTATCTTCTTTTAGCGGTTCGAGATATTATGTTATTTTTATCGATGATCACTCGAAGAAGGTGTGAGTTTACTTCATGAAGCACAAGTCAGAGGTGTTTGGAGTCTTCAAGAAGTGGAAGGCCATGGTGGAGAACAAGACAGATCTAAAGGTGAAGTGTTTGAGATCAGACAATAGTGGAGAATACGAGCTGGAAAAGTTCAAGAGGTTCTGTGCTATAAATGATATTCGTTTAGAGATGACCACTCCAGGGATGCCGTAGCAGAACGACATTGTAGAAAGGATGAACATAACCTTGACGGAACGTGCCAGGAGCATGCGATTACATGTAGGTCTGTCTAAGATATTTTAGACAGATGCGGTACATATGACAGCTTACCTTATTAATCACGGGTCATCAGTTCCATTGGATTTTGGGATTTCATAGGAAGTTTGGAGTGAAAAGAAGATAAATCTCTCACACTTGTGGGTATTTGGTTGCGTGGCTTATGTTCATATCAGTGAGTATATCAGAGACAAGCTAGAAGCTAAGTCACAGAAGTACACATTCATTGGATACGGCATTGATGAGTTCGGGTATCATCTTTAGGATGAGAAGAACATGAAGATCATCAGAAGTAGGGACGTGATATTCAATGAGGTGATGTACAAGAACAGGGAAAATATCAAGGATAGCCAAAGCAGTGGGAACAACATTTCAGATGCAAGTGGATCCGAGTACATGGATTTAGAGGAACTTCCAGATAGGGATGATGATGTTTGTACTGACCAAAGAACGGAGGAGGCTCCAAGTACAGAAAAAACTACTCAGGACATGGAGCTTAGGAAGTCATCCAGGGTACTCAAACCAAATCCCAGATATCTTTCATCTCTTGATTACTTATTGTTGACAGATAGCGGTGAACCGGAGTGCTATGAAGAGGCAATGCAAGTAAGTAAATCTCAGCAGTGGGAGTATGCGATACAGAAGGAGATGGATTCTCTACTCACTAATGAGACATGTGAGTTAGCCCAGCTACCTGCACAGAAGAAGACCTTACATAATAAATGGGCCTACCGGATCAAGCAGGAGAGTGATGGAAGCAAGAGATTCAAGGTCAGATTAGTAGTGAAGGGGTTTCAACAGCGGGAAGGAGTGGACTACACAAAGATATTTTTTCCTGTTATGAAGCTCATAACCATCAGAGTGGTGTTGAGTTTGGTAGCTACAGAAGATCTCTTTCTTGAGCAGTTAGATGTGAAGACTGTCTTTTTTCATGGTGACTTGGATGAAAAAATCTATATAAAGCAGCCTGTTGGTTTTATTGAAGAATGAAAGGAAGAGAGGGTGTGCAAGCTCAAGAAGAGCTTATATGGTTTGAAATAGGCTCCGAGACAATGGTACAAAAAGTTTGATAACTTCATGCAAAACAATGGCTACAAAAGATGCAATTCAAATCATTGCTGTTATTTCAAAAGGTTCGAGTCCAGCTTTATTATCTTGTTATTATATGTTGATGACATGTTGGTAGCAGGACCGTGTTTAGAAGATATAAACAGTTTGAAGAAGCAGCTAGCAAAGGAGTTTGCAATGAAGGATCTGAGTGCAACAAAACAAATTCTAGGGATGCGAATCGGTAGGGATGAAGCTAAAGGGACGTTGAGATTGAGCCAAGCTGAATATATTGAGAAGGTACTTCAGAGGTTCAACATGCAGAATGCTAAAGTTATTAGCACGCTCCTTGGAAGTCAGTTCAAGCTATCTGAGGATCAATCACCTAAGACAGATGCAGATAGAGAACATATGAGCAGGGTGCTATATTATTCGGTCATTAGAAGTCTCATGTACGCGATGGTTTGCACGAGGCCAGACATCGCCAATGCAGTGGGAGTTATGAGCAGGTTTGCTAACAATCCAGGAAAACATCATTGGGAGGTCGTGAAGTGGATATTGCGGTACTTGAGGGGAATAACGAACAAACCACTATGTTTTAGGAGGAAGGAGTTGGTGCTGCAGGGATACGTAGATACAGACTTCGCCGGTGATCATGATACGAGGCGAAGCACCACGGGGTATGTTTATACCTTAGAGTCGACAGCAGTAAGCTGGGTCTCACGTCTGTAGAAGATTGTGATTTTATCTACAACTAAAGTTGAGTATGTCGCGGTGACCAAAGTAATCAAGGAAATGATCTGGTTGAACGGGTGCTTGGAAGAATTGGATCTGAAGTAAGGGAGATGAGTTTTTTATTGTGATAGTCAGAACGTTATACATCTTGCCAAGAATCCAGTATATCATGTCAGAACGAAGCACATCAACATCAAATATCATTTTATACGCTCGCTAGTTGAAGACGGAAAGTTACACTTAATGAAGATTTTGGAGAGTCAAAATCCGACGGATATGTTGACGAAGGCAGTCACCATTGAGAAACTAGAGTTGTGCGTAACTTCAGTTGGTCTTCACGAGTAGAAGACGAAGACAGAGCCATACTACGAGGATCGGCGAGATCGCCGGGATATTGATGATTAAAGAAATGATTTTTCCGGGGAAGAGAAGATACTTGCGAAGAAGGGAGAGCTTGGGTGAACTCGCTGATGGTACTTTGGTCTCTAAGTGGAAGATTGTTAGTCTAAAGTGTAGACCTAAAGTTGAAGCCGAAGCTGGAATCAAAACGAGGGAGAAAATCGAGAAAAACAGGAGGAGATCTGCACAGTCGACCGCGAACATGCACAGAAGCTGACAAGAGGCTGGAGCTGAAGGTCCTCGACCGTGACAGTCGACCGCACCAACTCTGTAGGGATTTTTGGTCTCGGGAATCAGTTCGGTCGACCGTGACGGTCGATCGCGCCAACACTGTAATGTTTTCTGCTCTAGGGAAAGTGGTTCGGTCGACCGTCGTGGTCAACCGCGATACCTGCGCGATCAACCGTCACGGTCGACCGCGACGCAGTCAAATAGTTTCCTAAACTGTTTTGGATTATGTTTCTTTCAGGACTCTATATATATCTAAACGTTTTTAGGGCTTAGATACACACGAAAAAAGAGAGTTTTTTGACAGCAAAAAAAAGAGAATCTCAGAGAGATAAAACCCTAGTTTGAGAGCTTGTATTTCTTCTTCAATTAATCAAAAGAATTGTGTGGTGTGGCTCCCAAGGACGTAGGCACGTTGCCGAAACTCGTTAAATCTGTGTGTTCGTCTCCTTTATTATTTCTGTAAGTTTTTTATCTTTATTTGAGGTGAATTTTCCTACTTTCCTCCTTTCAACACAAGGTCCGGAAGGGCAATGGTTCGATTTGATTGTTTCGAATCCCCAACAATATACACTTCATCAATTTTGTACCTAGAATGTAAAAAACATACGATTGCATTGTCTTACCAACCTGACCTAGCACTTAAAGCAAATACCAAAATATATGCTAGAAACAACACTTGTCAAGACTAGTTAAATAGAAAATATGAATCCACCTAGCACTTAAAGCAAATACCAAAATATATGCTAGAAACAACACTTGTCAAGACTAGTTAAATAGAAAATATGAATCCC
>BQKN01066316.1:0-17003 GCA_022839385.1 Asparagus kiusianus | reverse complement strand
GACAAACACATATATGTATCTATATAGATGTATAAAATGAGATGGTGAGCTCAGATTCTTATCGTGAGCCACCTAATAAGCTGCGCAAAATGATGATCGGCACCGCCCATCATGATTTGCACTCATTATGATCTATATTACATAAAATTATATTATTTTAAAATTTTAATCATTGTTTTAACTATGTGAAGAAGGGACAGCTATTAAGTTGCATAAAAAATTAGCATATCAAACTAGTTTAGTTCATATTCTAGAAAACTCCAGATTATGTGAAAATTTTACTATATACATTTGATGATGTGTTGAACAAGATGTACGGTGTCGATCATGAATTTGATGAGCAGATTAGTCTAGCTCACGATAAGATTTTAGCTCACAATCTCACTATATCATTACTCTTTCTCTCTCTCTCTCTCTCTATATATATATATATATATATATATATATATATATAGAGAGAGAGAGAGAGAGAGAGAGAGAAAGAGAGAAATGAGTATGTTTGGTACCAAGCATAAATTTTATACATGGTAGTGAGGTGTCCTATTCTCATCCATTCATTTTAATTTCTAACCACTCCCCAACCCATGTAAATGTGGGCCCTAATTTTAATGAGTAGAGAATATGTCACTTCACTACTAAGTACAAAAACTTGTGCTTGGTACCAAGCATATCCATTTTTCTCATATATATATATATGTGTGTGTGTGTGTGTACATACATAGAGGACATAATGGGTATTAAGTGACCGCTCATTTTGCAAAATGATTTGCCATCTCGTAACTATCACACACACATACACACCAAATTTGGCGTTTAGTACCAAGTACACTCATTCCCCTCTCTCTCTCTCACACACATATAAGTGCAAACATGTGAGTGAATCTAATACCATTGTGGGATTCTAATCATACAGAAATAAGTTATTTTTCCTCTAAGGAGAGTAATTTGAGCCAAGGTAAAACACATGTCATACATAAAGTTTATAAATAAGATTGGCTACCTCACAAAGATTTTATAGATGCGAAATCCCCGAAAGCTTCATACATAATGCTCTTGTTGAATCCAATCTAATGTTTAATCTTTACACCAGTGATAGACTTTTCTACACCAAATAAATTTGCCATTTTGGTAGCTTTGTTTTGTTTTTGGGTTTCTTAGAAATATGTTCCTAAAACCTTTATCTAGAGAAGTCACAACCTCTTACATACTTGTAACTCATTGACTTGGCTATCACAAATAGTCAAAAGTTAAATTAACTTATGACTTTAATATTTTATTAATGATAAGTAACTCATGACATTATTGATATCGACCACTCAAAGTTCATAAATTTACTTATTTTTGAGTAATCTAATAATTTTCAATAACTAGGGTTAATTAGAGCATGCGATATGAGACTCGTTTAGAACCTCTCTCCATTATAAATTTATCCATACCAACTTAGTTGCAATAATGCGCATCCAAAACTACAATTTTCACTTAGGGCCTATTTAGTTAGTTTCTTAGAAACCAAAAAATAAAATAAAATGGGGGAACATTACCAAAAAACCCCTAAAATAAGTTTCTTAAACTATAAGTCACATCATCCAATGAGAGGGTGTTGCATCACCCTTCATATTGGTTTCAAGGTAAGAACCAAACAAAAAAGAAGTCAAGTGTTATAGGAAATAGATTCCTTCTTATCTAAGAAAAGAATAACAAAAGCATTTAAGATTTTGGAACAAATAGAAAGTTCTCAGTGCATTATCAATTATCAATTCCGCTGTGTTATTAATATTTACACGAAAAATAATATACACTTTATTCCCTTTATTTTGTTGTTTGATATGCTAAATTTGATATGGTTTAATCTATGAATTTTATAGAAATTAGAAATTTATTATGTTAATCTATAAATTTTATGGTTTTATCTTGGAAATTCTGATACCAAATGTTATGTGGAAAACTCAGCTCTGACACCAAATATTAGAAAAACCACGAAGTAATTTCCACAAAATTCAAAGATTAAATCATAATGAATTTAAAAGAAAAATAAAAGGAATAAGGTGTGTACTATTTTTCCACGATGGTTGTGAGATTGACAAATAATATTGTACTTAAAACTTCCCTTCTGTTCCAAAACCTCAAATTACTTTTGTTAATTCTTTTCTCAAATAAAAAAGAGATAAAGAATAAAAGTATATATAAAGAAAATTGGTAAACTAAAAACTTAATTCTAAGAGAATGCATTTGAGTTTCCAACATAAATCACCTATTTAGTTTGGCGAAAAAGGAAACCTAACCCTTGTAACTACTAGTGAACATTGATCCACCTACCACAAAACCAAAAATTCATTGAATCCTACATTATTAATTCTACATTACACTTAGAGTCAAACCTTCTTCATTTGATCACTTAATTGGGTTTAATATTATCTCATTTAAAGATCAGGTTTGGCTTGTTTTTGACAAAACTCAAAAGTTAATTAATGATGTCCATCAATAATAATTAAAACATTCTTCTACTTGCAGAAAGTTAATTTTATTAGTTTTTAAATGAATTTATACATATACATGATATTTACAAAGAGACTCAAGCCAAAATAATTATATAAAACTTTATAGGCGCCCGAGAAAACTTCTGATCTTGAGACAACTCTTTAAGTTTCAATCCAATCCAATAGAGTTCTAAACTCTTGATCATGGCGATAACTATATCATTTTGCGACACAAGACCATCCATGTTACAAGAATTAGTAACCTATCGACATGTACATAATACATAATATTTACAAAATAATTTACAAAAAGACTCTTAAACTAAAATAATTTTATAAAACTTTATAGGCGCCTAAGAAAACTTTTTATCTTGAGACAACTCTAAGTGTTAATCACGTCCAATAGAGCTCTAAATTCTAAATCATGGTGATAATTGTATCATTTTGCGACACAGGACCATCCATGGTTGCAAACGTCAGTAAGTTTTATTGACATGGACACAACTTGGTAGTGTAAAAAGTAAAAAAACATTTATTTGTGATCAAAATAAGTTGTTATGAACTTGTCGGCACTTGTTTCTCTTTCAACCAATGCGTGCGAGATGCTCAAATAATGAGCTAGCATATTTCAAATACAATTTTAATATCTCGAAATAATTCTTATGTGTCACAAGAAACATAGAAGTTTGGTTTTCTTCTACAAATGCCACAAGCCTTCGCTTAAGATTGACACATGTCTTCATGTTGAAATATGACATGTCATAATAATTGCAATCACATGTACTAAACATACAATATTTTTAAAAGAAACTAATATTCTAACGTAGATTATTGAATAGTAGTAAATAATGGTCATCGTTATAATATCGACACATAAAATATCATAAAAAAGCAATGTGTCCAAAGTCACAACAATAAATAGAGAAAATACACGGATGGAGCGAGTATAATTGCTCCCACTAACTCATGTATGCCATGTGTCTTATTTAACTAAAATTATTTTCCCTAATGAAAAGTATAATTAATTCCCGATATGATTAGAATCACCTACAAACTTTCAGCACGATATAGGATAATAATCAACCAAGAGAAGTTACAAGAAATAGCACAATGTGGTACTAAAGTTCATTTTTTTGGGCATGCATATTCTTCTCATAGTTAAGACTTCCCCTCACCCATGCCTTTTTTTCTTCTAGAAGGTACACTGCTGAGTGTGCCTGAGCACCTAATTCTTACTCTGTCCATGATCTTTGTACGAACTACCAACTACATAGATCCTCTTGTTAATTAGTAATAGCTATAAATAAATTTCCACGCAATTCTTGCTCGGTGCCAAGCGCCTCATGCTAATGTTCTACAATTTAGTTTATCACATAATAATTATTTTATTTTATAAACTACAGTTCTTACATTCAAGAATCAAAAACTGAATTATAATAGAGGACCTATATTATGCTTTCCATTCACATTCTACTCTAGTATATCATTTCCATCTTTTTTCTGTACGCAACTATTTCATTCATTTCCCATGCAGCTGAGCTTTATGATTATACTAGTTTTATGTAAACAACTCTCCAAACATCTATACATGTCAACTAGGTTATCCTCCCTTTTCCTCACAACTAGACACCAAGAAATCAATTCATATGGCCTGTTCTTTTGGAGGATAACCTGTGGCCTATTTTAGTCCAGGCCTGATGCCAACAGGCTCTGCCTTATACTCTACCAAACGGAACATTCTAATCAAGAACCTAAACTTTTGAGTGAAGCCCACATCTTTACAATTAGCTTTCCCTTCAGGCTCACCAGGTTATAGTAATCATATAATATCCGAGTACACTGACATGTACTCCACCCACTCTCATCTTCTAGAATATACTATGAGAAATTAGGAAGAAAAATCAGAAAAAGCTAGATAAACTTAAAACAATTCTGGTATTAATGATATGCTACCTATCTGAAGAGCTAGCAGGCGGAGAGGAACATACCTTACTCCTAGCTTCAGATTGCATCTTCTCTGCCTCCAAAGCCTTTTGCTTCTGTTCTAATTTAGCATAGAACTAGAACAACATATGAGTATAAGTAAAATCAATAAAGAACTGTTCTTTTCAAGTGGCAAAAAAGCTCGTAAAAGAAATTGAAATAGAGCTTACCTCTTTCCGCTTCACTGCACGCTCACCACATTTAAAAACAGGGGCAGTTGCCAACGTCGTCCTAGCTTTATGAGATCTTAGAGAAGCTGCAATTCTATGTATCATTCAGGAAAACTTGATATCCATTTATTTTATTAGAAGATAAAAAGAATGAAAGTTCTAAAACCAAAACAGAGAAGCAGTCAGGATACGAAACAGGAGAGCAAGGATCCTCGTCCGTGTTTGTTCCACTATCAGATTGTAAAGGCTTCCTAACTTTATGGTTTGGGATTCCCTGTAATGACTAGTGCAAAGTACCATGATCAGTATGAATTGTAGCATCTAACAGTTTGAAATAGTTTTAAAACTCAATATGTTTAAACTGTAACTGAAATTTGGTTTGATCAGCAATATATGATTGGACGGTATTTACAAGAGAGATGAAGCATACACAAGGAGGGGAAGAGGGATAAGAAGAAAAAACACCTTAGATTTCTTTGGTGTGTCAGTTACTTGAATAATTTTCATTTTAGCAGGCTTGTTTCCATTTGCAACAGAAGCTGCAGAAGGCTGGTGACCAGCTGAAGCACGTCGTTCAGTAGCAGGAGGAAATGGGTGAGAAGCAGTGTGATGAGTCCTTACTGTTGTATCAGATCTGTGTACAGATTTAATGGGGGAATCTGACTCTTCATAATTGGTTGGATCCTGACCTTTGGGATTCAAGTCCTTTGCAATCAATGCATCTTGATGGGCAGGAAATACTTCTACTGGAGAGGTGAGAATGCATTCCTTTACGTCAGACTCCTTTGATTCTTTCCATTCTTTTGATTCCTTTGTTTCACTAGCCTTGCCAAAAATCCTAGGACCCCAAAGGTCTTTTCTAGCTCCACCAGATTCATCGACTGAAGGAGATTTAGAATGGAGACCATGGACTTGATTGGAGGTGCCATTTTCTGCAGATATCACTGCAGAGTCTGATTGTTTATCAATAGGTATATTTATAACTTCTGTTCCCATAGGCCTACAGGAAGCGAAAGAGATATATCATGTTGCCTCCTTATGATGAACTAAGTTGGCAGATCAGAAGGAAATAATGTATAACCTTTGGAGTATGAGGAAGAAAAAGGAAAGTTCACAGAAAGAACTAAAATACAGAACAGAGATTGGTCTACAGGAATGATATTTCATATTTCAAATGTTTCATTAAGATGAAATCATAAAAATGAGTGTAGTTTGGGGTTCCTACAGGCAGATTGAAACTTTTTACTCATGACAAAATAGGTCGAATCGTGACAGATATAGGAATATGCACAAATAGATGCATGCATGCATGCATCCTTCCATCCATATATACATAAATACTTGCATAAGTATGTATACGCACATAGCATGCACATATTTGAGCATGTTTTACGTACATGCATGTATATTATGTACATAAACTTATATTATGTATACCCACATGGCATGCACATATTTGAGCATGTTTTAAGCACATGCATGTATATTATGTATATAAATTATATTATGTATACCCACATGTGAAAGAAACATCTGATACTGTAAGGTTAGATGGCCTGATGAAACTCCACAGGAGTCAAAATAAAGCTAAGGTATTAAAACAAAATTCTTCTTCTCATAAAGATGGATTATATATAAAAGCAACTAGAAACATGCATCATTATCCATCCAGATCAAATTAGAATTAATAAGTGAAACATGAAACTAAAAGAAAATTCAAGTTTTGCTATGTGTATGTGCATGCGATCCTACTCACATTGATAAATTAAACTGAGCCGATTATTTTGGAGTAAACTGAAGCAAGAAAAAAGTAATATATGTTTAGTTCTGTTATGTGTGTATGTGCATGCAATCATGCTTACATTGATAAATTAAATTGAGCCTACTGTTTTGAGGTAAACCGAAATAAAAAAGAAATTAAGAAAAAAGTGATTTGTTTTCATTACTTTCTCCAAAACTTAGAAGATAACAGAAATGCCACTTTTTGTCATGAACTTCACGCTAAAGCGTCAGAAGGTACAAAGATATTGCCTCGTTACATTTTCACATTTTATATTCCAGCCACCATCTCCTACTGTAAAATCCAAAGTAATTTTATGTCAAAAAAGTGATATAAGTTTCTATTCTCAAAGACGAAATCTTTCAACTGACAACAAGATTATTAGTAACTACAGATATCCACTCAGTGAGCAACAGGAGTCATCAAACTTATAGGATCATTAGTTCAACAAGTTTGCAACATCCGGGATACAAAATGAGTTGTAGACTGGGATACCCAATTGATAACATCTTAGTAATTCTATATAAGGATTTGACATTTTTTAAGCTGCAGGATTTAAATAATGAAGTAGAACATCCTCCTGACCTTGATTTTTTGCATCCGTACATATGAAAAGATATGTATATGTATATGTAAGTGCAGATGCATGCTGCATGTTCATACATGTGTATTTAATACATCAGCGCTTAATCATCATCATCATCTTCTAAACCTTTCAGCCATGATTAGTAGACTAGACATGAGAACCATGTCCATACGAGGTGTCAGACATGGCGATCATCAAAAATTCAGTTTCAGGATCACTGCTATTTATTTGTGTTTTGTCTGGATAATGTATATTCAACTATATACAAATGCGTCCGTGAAGTTATCCATACACAAACATCATAATTTCAGTAAATTTATATACAAAATGATAATCTTTTGTCGAGAAAAAGTACCATCTCATATATATGACCTTTGAGGTAAATACCATTTCAGACAATTGCAAATGTTAAATGCAGATGGATGCGTGTGTTTAGGTCTCTCGAATATACTAATCTCTTAGTCTTACTAGAGAAGCATCCTTATGTATCATTAGCCTTCTTTTATCAAAATGAGATGAACTTTCAAACTGAACTCCATACTAGGAGGCTTTTTAACCAAAATCTCAATAATCCTATTCTAGCGTAATAATAAGTTAATGACATGACATCAACCCTCGCTAAATTATGAGCCCAATGCCATATTAAGAAGGCTTCATGAGACTTTTGGGACTATCCTAAGAGCAGTTGTTAGCCACTTACTATCAAAGGACCCTAGCCCTACACCAAAACTCCAAAGTTGTCGTTTGAGGGTTATAAATTTATATTCTAACATGCCCCCGCAAGTTGAGGACCCTTTTGGGCAAAGAGTGGACTCACGCAATGGTTCATTTTTTTTTTCTTTCAAAAATATCTGCTTATAAATTTGTGGCCAACAATCGAACCTGAGTTTCTTTGGTACCATTTCAAAGGATCTTGCCACTACACCAAAACTCCAAAGCTGTGGGTTGAGGGTTATAAGTTTACATTCTAACACTTACCAACCCCCACTCCTATTTGGTACCAAAATACATGTCCAGTTAAAGCATGCGCAAGAGATGAGCTTCATAAGATTTGACAAGTCAAAATTAAGCTCACGCATATTCTCAAAAAAATTTAAACTCATGCAACCAACCAAGGAGCAATCATGTAACTGCCATCATCCAATAGGCATTGTCCCCATCGGGTATAGATTTGATCATAACAAACAAAAATGAAAAGAAAATATTATCATTAGCCGAATAAGAAACCAAAATTAAAAAATTAAGCATAGAAATGAAATTGAATTGCATGGCACCTCGCCTTTAGAGCGAATTCCTTTCCACCGTCCCGATCCACTCTATTACTGAAGCAGCTGAAAAATGGTTGGAGCGCAAAATTATTTTCATATGTTTCGAAATACATTCTTCAATTACAAAATCAATCAAATAGAAGACACGAAATTTTTTTATCAAATAATAGTCAGATAAAAAAGGAAAATTCTTGCCAGTAAAGAAACCATTTCACAATTTAGCAACAAAATCTCCAAAAATACCTAATTTTTATCAAATTGAACATGGAAAAGGAGATTAGTTTGAAGGAAATGGGGAAATTTTCTTACTATTTTTTTTCGAAACCGCGACCGATTTTGAAGGATATACGAGGCTCGACAATCTCGCTCGAGCAGGGGGTACTTATAGCTGGCCTTCACATAACGGCCGTTAAGTGACGGCCGAAAATTTTGCAAGGTAATAAAAGCGGGGTCCAGTCGTCACGTTTTCTATACGTTGTCGGACGCTGTATTTTACGCGTCGGAGCGAGTGAACGTGGCATCGAGTATTTCGAGCTATCCATTTATTATTAGCTGTTTCATTTTTATTTTATATATATAGGGTTCTCTCCCATATTTACCGCCTCACATCATTTAGAAAAATAGAAATATTTGGGACACACCTGCAATCACAATCTCAACCACACCTCTCCCTCTATAGTGCATTGGGCCCCACATCAAATTTTTTTAAAAAATTTGATGTGGGGCCCAATGTACTATAGAGGGAGAGGAGGTGTGGTGGAGGGTGTGGTTGGTGGTGTGCCCCTGACACCACTCTTAGAAAAATTCTTAGATGCTCCAAGACGATCGTAAATTCCATCAAAACACCCCATCACGAGAGGTCTTGTGATGAGTAAAGAGGAGCATTAAATATGATCACTGACCCCTTCTCTCCAATCCTCCGGTTCAGAGCGCCCCAACCGTGTGGGGGCATTCTGATAAAACCCCCGACTCCTCCATGACCATCATGTGGCATACACCACAACAATCGGAGTATGTCTTGTAGCACAAAAAATTTATTTAATTTCATGATCTTAATATTTACATGTGATTTGCACCACATGACTGACTCTTATCAACTGGTTACTTAGATATTCATATTTAAATCTTTGATTTAAATCCATCAGATCTTTAAAATCAATATTTAGTCCCTGAAATCCTATAAATTACATTGAATAAGTTAAGGTATTAATATTCTTTCCAATCGATTATAGTTGAATTAGTGCTTAGTCAAGGATAGTAAATGATAGAACCCTTAGGCGGTCAACCTATCTAAACTCACTTCCCTACCTTCCTTTTGCCTAACTTATCAGATTGGTATTGGCTCCGGCAACAATAATGTATAAAAAGTAACCTCATTTAGCCAAGAAGACATACATGATCGCAACGACGAGATTTAAGCGGTAAATTAATAGTTTTTTTTAATTTACACCTAAATCTTGATTTTTTTTTCTCCAAAAATAAATCTCTATCCTGATCAATATATCATGCCTCTCCCTCTCCCCTCTCCTCCTCTCCCACCTCATTTCCTCCCCCTTCACTCCCTCACCTCTTACACCATCACTCAATCTCCCTTCCCTGTTCCCTTCTTCACCCCTCATTTAACTTCTTCTCCAAGGTTGACAGTTCACACAAGAGTTGATAAAAATTGTATTACGGCGGTATGACGATGTCAAGGTCATGACTGGACTTGAGGATAGCAATATGAAATATTGAAGTGGAGGAGAATGATGGAAGAGAGAAGGATGAAGGAGAAGAAGTGGTGAGAGCTAGTGTTGGAGGTTGTGATAGTGCGTGAGGCGAAACATAATCAACGACCATGTGAGGGAGGTGTTGGAAATGGGTGTAGATCCATACCTGTCAGCGGCGAAATCAAGGCGAGCTTCAGGCGAGTCGAACAGGCGAGGGCGATGTTCTGCTGGCGAGTTCAAAGTCGACGCGAGATCTAGGCGAGATCTTGCAGGCGGAATTTGAAGGGGCTGATGGCGAGCTCGAGATCTCACGTGCAGGTGATTTCGTGAAGTGCCGCAGGCGAGGTCTACTGCAAGCGAGATCATGCGTTGAGGGCGAGCTTGAAATTTTGCCTCCCCCTGTCTTCGCCTGCTGCGGACATGGAGGTGAAGAGGATTCGCCTGCGGCTGTTGGGAAACAGTTGGACGCAGCTGTTCTGGCCCCTATGGTTCTCCTATAAAAGGAGAACTGTGCACAAGAAGATACGTGAGAAGAATCTCAGAGTGATTTTTTGAGAGCTGGGTGGCGACGTTCTTTTCGAGCTCCTTCTTCTCCTCCCCGATCTTTTGAGCACGAGATTTGAAGTGAAATCTCGGTTATTAAAGAGAGTTTATGTAGCAGATTTATTGAGGAGAGAGGAGATTTCTTCCAAGTTGGAAAATCTCAGCGCCTTTTGTTTGAACAACAGATAGTTTTCTGTTGGTTCCTTCTTGAGAGATCTTAAGTTTGAGATCTGCTCTTTACAAGCTTTGTAATCTTCTTTAATATAAAGAAAATTATTTGTGTGGCTCCCGAGGACGTAAGTAAGTTGCAAAACCTCGTTAAAAACTCGGTGTTCTCTACTCTTGCATTTTTTTATTTGTTGTGATTTTGTTCCATTGCTTAACACAACATTCGGTAGGACAAATTTCGCAAAACGGGTATCAGAGCGTATATTTCCCCAACAACTTGTATCAGAGCCCTTGTTCAGATTTGTGTGTGTAAGAAATGGCAGAAGAAGGCAAATAAAAAATTAAAAAGTTTGACGGATCAGACTTCGCCTACTGGAAGTCATAGATGAAGGACTATCTGTACCAGAAGGATCTTTACCGTCCGTTGATGGGTAAAGCAAGAGGAAATAAGAAAGAAGAATCCGACGAGGACTAGGAAATATTAGATTGAAAAGCCCTGGGGCAGGTCCGATTGACCCTCGCAAAATCTGTAGCACACAATATATTAATGGAGAAGACGACGTTGGGGCTTATGGAAGCGCTCGTAACGATGTATAAGCAACCGTCAGCTGCAAATAAGGTGCATCTCGTCAAGATGCTATTCAACCTCAAGATGACAGAAGGATGTTCTTTCACGATACATCTCAGCGAGTTCAACACGAATGTTGATCAACTTATCTCAGTCGACATCAAGTTTGATGACGAAGTGCATGCCCTATTGATACTATCGTAGTTGCCAGATAGTTGGGCAGGTTACGTGACCGCAATCAGCAACTCGGTGGGGAAGGAGAAGTTGAAGCTGAAGGAGGTGGTAGCTATGATTCTATCCGAGAAGGTTAGAAGAAAATCGAATGAATCAAAAGGTTCATGTTCAGCCCTAAGTCTCGAGCATAGAGGCAGAAGCCATAATAGGGGGAACCAAAACAGGAATCGATCGAAGTCGAAGAAGAAGAGGTCGAACTCGAAGGTGAGACCTATCAAGGGGAAATGTTAGAACTGTGGCCAGGAGGGCCACATGTCTTCTACCTGTAAAGCACCGAAGAAAAATGAGCAGGAGGCTCATTATTGTGTAAGATGCATTGATTCTCGCTATGGATAGTAATTCCGATTCATGGGTCATTGATTCGGGAGCCTCTTTCCACGCCACTGCTAATAGAAGGCTATTTTAGAACTATGTAGCAGGGGACTTTGGAAAAATATACTTGGGGATAATAAACCTTATAGTGTCATTGGAAGAGGCGACGCGTAAATACAGTTGAAGGGCTCCAAGTGGTCTCTGAAGAACGTCAGACACGTACCGCAGTTGAAGAGGAATCTTATTTCGGTTGGCCAGCTTGGAGCAAAAGGCTATGTTACAACATTCACTGGAGATTCATGGAAAATCTCCAATGGTACAATGGTGGTTGCCCGAGGTAATAAGACCGGTACCCTCTACCTAACTTCACACACGAGTGACACCCTTGCGATTGCTACAGGCAATGAGAGTGCAAATCTGTAGCACAATAGGTTGGGACACATGAGTGAGAAGGGTATGAAGATTCTACACTCAGAAGGGAAGCTAACCAGCATCGATTCGGTGGAAGTCGGTATTTATGAAGACTGCATCTTCGGAAAGCAGAAGAAAGTTAGTATTCTGAAGGGTGGAAGACCACCTAAAGCTTACAAGCTAGAGCTTGTTTATATAGATGTATGAGATCCAGCTAGTGTGTCTTCTCTTGACGGTTCGGCATACTACGTCACCGTTATCGATGATCACTCGAGGAAGGTGTGGGTATACTTCATGAAGCACAAGTTAGAAGTGTTTAACATTTTCAAGAAGTGGAAAGCTATGGTGAAGAATGAGACAGATCTGAAAGTGAAGTGTTTGAGATCAGACAACAGTGGAGAATATGAACTAGAGGAGTTCAAGAAGTTCTATACTCTGAACGGGATTCGTTTGGAGAGGATTACTCCAGGAACGCCGCAACAGAACGGCATAGTAGAAAGAATGAACAGAACGCTGACAGAGCATGCGAGGAGCATACGTCTACATGCGGGTCTGCCTAAAACTTTTTGGGCGGATGCGGTGCATATAGCAGCGTACCTGATATATCACGGGCCATTAGTTCCATTGAACTTTAGGATTCCGGAAGAGGTTTGGGGTGGTAAGAAGGTTAATCTCTTATACTTGAGAGTCTTTGGGTGCGTGGCATATGTCCACATCGGTGACCATGTCAGAGACAAGCTAGAAGCTAAATCACTAAAGTGTACATTCATTAGATATGGTATTGATGAGTTCGGGTATCGTCTTTAGGATGAGAAGAACAGGAAGATAATCAGGAGCCGAGACGTCATATTCAATGAGGAAGTGATGTACAAGGACATGGACAATGCCAAGGCGGACCAAAACAGTGGGAGCAGCACTACGGATGCGGACGCATTCGAGTACATGGATTTAGAAGAACTTCCAGATGGGGAGACAATGCCAATTCTGACTGTAGAACGGAGGAGACTCAAGGTGCAGAACCGACTACCCAGGGCGAGGAGCTTAGAAGGTCATCCAGGATACCCAAACTGAATCCTAAATATCTCTCATCACTAGACTACCTACTTTTGACAGATAGCGGAGAACCAGAATGCTATGAGGAGGCTATGCAAGTGAGCGAATCTTAGCAGTGGGAGCATGCAATGCAAGAAGAGATGGATTCTCTCCACTCGAACGAGATATGGGAGTTAGCCCAGCTACCTGCACAAAAGAAGGCCTTACATAACAAGTGGGTTTACCGAGTCAAGTAGGAGAGTGATGGAAGGAAGAGATACAATGCCAGATTAGTCGTGAAGGGGTTCCAACAGCAGGAAGAAGTGGATTATACAGAGATATTTTCCCCCGTTGTGAAGCTCACAACCATCATGGTGGTGTTGAGTTTGATAGCTGCTAAAAATCTCTACCTTTAGCAGTTAGATGTCAAGACTGCCTTTCTTCATGACGACTTAAATGAAGAAATCTACATGAAGCAACATGTTGGCTTCATTGAGGAAGGAAAGGAAGAGATGGTGTGTAGGCTCAAGAAGAGCTTATACGGATTGAAATAGGCTCCAGGTAGTGGTATAAGAAGTTTGATAACTTCATGCAGAGCAACGACTATGGTAGATGTAATTCAGATTATTGCTGTTACTTCAAGAGGTTCGGGACCAGCTATATCATGTTATTGCTGTATGTTGATGACATGGTAGTTACAGGACCGTGTTTACAGGAGATAAACAAGCAGAGCATGCATTTTTTATTTGTTGTGATTTCTTTTTTCTATTGCTTAACATAAGATCCGGTAGGACAAATTCTGCAGAACAGGCAGAGCGTATCTGATATATTTCCCTAATAGGAGGTAGGGAGGAGATGGAGCAGATGTGGGAGGTAAAGTGGGGAGCAGAGGGAAGGGGACGTGACGGTGGAAGGGTAGAGGGAGTTTGTGGGGGAAGAGAAGGGGGAGGAGATGAGGTGGGGGGAGAGATGTTAGATTTTTTTTTTCCAAAAAAAATCAAGATTTTAGGGTAATTTTATAAATATAGGATATGTGAGGGATATTTATGCAAAAAAAAACCTTAACTTTTTGCTCAAATCTCTCCATTAGCGACCAGATAGGTTATTGGCTAAATAGAACCACTTTTTATACCTTTTTGTCGCTGGAGCAAATAAATATACTTCATTGGAAAAGATGTGACACTAAATATACCAATTTGGTAATGTAATCCGTTCCCTTCTCAATTTCGATGAGCACAAGAGCGGCACATGGTGTTTGGCAGGCTTATCTTTTAAAGCTTATAATGTATGCTGACTTTTGGTGGATTTTGATTTTATGATAAAGCGTTGGGTATATAACACTTAAATACCTTATATACCCTCAGTTAGCGCATGTATACTCTTAGTTGTCTTTTGTAGCAGTTATATATCCTAAGTTCTTTAAATTGGCACGCTAGTACATTCTATTATGAAAACGTGAATTTTCACCAAAAAGTTTTTATATAACATTCATATTTTAAAAATAGAGTTTTTAACCATTAATATTAGTTAAATTAATTGTTAATCTTACTCAAATTCTAATTTAAATGTTTCATATTTCTATTAAAAATATAATTTGAAAAGGTTTAATAGTAAATTCAACAAATATTTTATAGTTAGGAAGTTATAGAATTAGCATATGAATGTTATATGAAAAATTTTCGGATAAAAAAATTTCACGCTTGCATAACAGAGAATATTAACATGTCAATTTTAAACTACTCAAGGTACATAAATGCTAGAAAAAATAATTGAGGGTATATAAGTGCTAAGTAAGTGAAACTAAAAGGCATTTAAGTGCCATTAGCCTAAAAAACTTTATGAAACATGTATACTTAAGAAAATCAATTGTTTGGTCAAACTTGGCTTATTTAGATGAGCTTGTAATTTAGTTTTGTAAGAATTAGGGAACCCAGCCTTTTTAAATATGCCTTAAAATGTCTCTTGTTTGGCATGTAACCAAACATATAGACATGTATAAGCAAACTTAAATCACTTCAATAAATAATCATAATAATTATTGTACCCCGAAAACTGCCAAGTATAATGAACACCCCTAAGATAGACATGTGTCATGTTTAGCTGGTCTACCTCCCCCTAATTAGAGAACCCGACCCGGACATGCACACAGCTGACCTATTTTCAGAGACAAATCCAAGATGAAAGGCGCCTTCAGGTTGGTCTCTCGACCAGGACCCAAGAAGAATATTGCTTCTGGGCCTGGAGCTGCTCAAGGAATCGGAATTTTCAAGACGAATGATGTCTCTCCCTCGACTTCATTGCAGAATATCTTGAAAGATGGGTTGACCTATCAGCTTCATAAAGCCTAGCTACATAACCCAGTCACCATCACATTTAATATGGGGCCAAAGTCATTATGACTCCCCTTCTGCCGGAGTCATAATGACTCCTAGGACGATGCCAGAACTTCAACCTCCCTGTCATTATAACATAAGAATGACTCACTTGCTCTACAACTGACACGTGTAAATCATCACCTGATCAAATCGTCTGCACCAATTGGGTCAAAGTTACCAAATTTCCCTCCCTAACAGAATCCTATAAATAGGTGTTATTTCTTATGCATGAAGCTATGAACGATCAGAATTGGATAATACTCTCTAAATTCAGTATCTTAAAAATTACTCAATATATAGCTAAGTTGAACATCGAAGGGCCTATCGGAGGACCCAACTTCGATCCCCTAACTGTGTTACTGTGTGCATGAGTCTTTATTCGCGGCCATAATTAGTCATCAAAGGGAATAAAGAGACACTAAACTCCCTCCACATCATAATCAATCTCCTAATTATTGTTAGGTCTCATGTTTATGAGCCTACCATCTAATCTGGTTTTGATGATTAATAAACAATTCCTAACATTGTTTATCGAGTATTTGAATTTGATTATTAGGTATCCTACACAAAGATACTCTGTTAGAGGTTGGTTGGAAATTACGCCTTAACGATGACATCTAGGAGGTTGGAAGGAAATTGGAATAAAACCGTCGCAATTGAAGTCAACGATATTATCGCTTCATCCTTGCTACCAAGATCGAGCTAAATGAAGATCACATTGCTTGGGTATATAGTTTTTTAGTTTAGGCTTTACTTTATGTGTTATATTTAAAGCTTAAACTACACACATATATTTGTTTTTGATTTATCGCTATTTTCCATCAGTCGAATGACCAGTGCAAATTTTTAGTGTTTGTTCTTCAGACTTATCAGTCTACCGATTCTTTGAATCAGTCGACCGATCACATATTATCAGTCGACCGATATATACCCTTCAGTTGACCGATAGTACATTGTTTTCTAGCTCAGCCAACAGTCATATTTTTCAATCAATCGATCCCAACCATCAGTCGACCGATAATGCCTTTTTGGCTGTAACGGCTAGTTTTGTTGAGAGGCTATAAATAGCCCTCAAGACTTGGTTTTTAAATAAGAGTTTTTATAAGGTTTTCAAGAGTATTTACACCAGTTTAATTCTAAGTTTTGGTGTGTTTGTTTGTATGAAGAAAGTTTCACAAAGAGAAGATCATAACTTCGGTTTTGAGGCATTCAACCTCAAATCTTCATCTACATCTCTTTGTTTTCTTTGGCGAAGTTTTCTAAACTCATTCTCTAGCTTAATCTTTATTTTGATATATATATATATATATATATATATATATATATAAAAATAAACAGGGAGCTAGAGAATGAGTTTAGAAAACTTCGCCAAAGAAAACAAAGAGAT
>BQKN01066314.1:1430692-1447327 GCA_022839385.1 Asparagus kiusianus | reverse complement strand
AACCCTAAGGCGGACGCCGGTCAACGCGTAGCCCTAGGTCAACGCCGGACAGCGCGTTGCGACAAAAAGTCAACTCACAGTGAGCCAAAACCCCAAGTCAACACGATGTGACAGGGGTAGCAAGTTCGAAAGTCAATTCAATTACACGAGCCAAACTCAACTCACCAGCTGTAGACTCGAGACTCCAACGACGGCTAAGCGATAAACGCAGCGCCGGTACAACTTCGGTTATTCGACAAAGCACCGGATAAACCAAAGATCGAAAGAGCCGAGAGTTGAAGCGAACAACAGGTCCCTTAAACCGACTGAAGGTTGGACCAATCATATCCAAAGTATTCCGGGCTCTTCTATAAGAGAAACGAGTCCGAAACACTTTGGAGGGGGTATCTGTAGGCATCGAAAATTGCCAATGGGTCCCCGCACATAGCTCGGTGTCAACGAGCGACGATCGAATGTCACTACCCGGTTCACAAGAGCTCAAATGACGCCGGTGAGCGACTGAAGCAAACCGACGGATTACGTGAGCCGACAGAATGTCAGAGTCACGAGGATACGGGTTGACCGAAAACCCCGCGATCACCGCAATCGGACCAACGCCCGCTGTGCCCCGATCACCCCACAGATAATCCAACCATCGGGGCCTACAGAGCTCGCCGCCACGATTCCAACGCATCCGAAACCACTCAAATCCGAGTTCGGACGAAAAGTCAACGGCGAGTCAACAGCGGGACAACGGCACGACCCCGGGGCTGAACCGGGAACACCCAAACAAGTCTCGGCTGGCTCGAGACACCCCCAAGGGGTTGTCTCGGCCAATGGCCGAGACACCCCCCCAGGGGTGTCTCGGCCACAGCCGAGACACCCCCATGGGGGTGTCTCTCCCCTTAGGGTGTCCATATGACCCCTAGGTGCTCTCTTATGGCTATAAATAGCCCCCTTAGCCCTCCATTTACAAGGGCTCTTGATTTTGCTCTGATTTAGCATTGGGAGAAGAATTTCCGGTCTTGGGATTATCCTCGAGATCTGAAATTCCGGAGTTTGGAAGCGGCGAAGCCCTGCCGGATCGAGGAGTCTACACCGTCATTCACCCCTTTTCCTTAGTGTTGCTCCTTAGCGGTGACACTAAGAAGAGCTATTATCTCGTTTTAGCCGAGATATACGCTTATAACCTCTAGATCTTGCGCGGATCGACGAGGTTCTGCTTCTATATCCCACGCGTATAGACGAAGCTCTGCCGGATTTTCCCGGAAGGATCTTGAAGAGTCGGCGGTCCACGGACATCGACGTCCCCGTCACAGGCCAACAACCCACGCAAGCGAGACCGTACCAAACCGGGCTCTCGTGTTTATTTTCGTTTAAGTTGTAATCCCTTTGTTTTCATTTTTTATTCTGTTGTAACGATCAAAGTTGTAACAGATCTCGAAAAAGAGAACATCAATGAAAACAGCAACTTTTACCGGAAACAAGGTGGGGTAGCGCTTCTGGAGAGCATTTATAGGATGTGTATTATTAGTCTAGGCGAGTCGGAGTTTGTCATAGATTTGATATTGTTGCATGTGTCCGCGTTTAATGTTATCCTTGTTATGGATTGGTTGTCATCCTGATTATCTTCACGAAGGTAGCCAGATTGCGAGCGTCCAATGGGTCCGAGATGATGGTGGCCACTTCTCAGAGCAATCGTTTTGAGGAGTCACTCTTGGTGTTCATCGATGAGGAGATGTGACGGGATTATCAGGATGTCTTTCAGGACATGCCTGAGTTGCCTCCTGTGTGAGAGGTTGAGATTTGTTGGAGACTAGAGTTGTCTCAGATTGTCAGGATATCTTTCAGGGCATACCTGGGTTACCTCCTGTGTGAGAGGTTGAGATTTGCATTGTGATGCAGCCGGGCACCGCCCCGATATCCCGCGCACCCTATCGCATGACGCTAGCTGAGATGAGGGAGCTTCAGACCCAATTGGACGAGTTGTTAGCTTAGGATTTTATTCTTCGGAATCGTTCTCCGAAGTGAGTGCCAGTTCTCTTCATGAAGAAGAAGGACGGTAATATGCATTTGTTTATTGATTTTTGATAGTTGGGCATGTCGCTTTTTAGATTTGATAGAATTTACGACTTGTTTGATCAGCTGCGCAAAGCGCAGCATTTCTCGAAGATTTGTCTTCGTTTTGGATTTATTGTAGTTGCGAGTTCGAGAGAAGGAGTATCCCAACACCGTGTTTTCCTGATTCGATGTAAATCTTTTGAGTTTTGTTCTCACCATTTGGGTTGACCAATGCACCCGCGGTACTCAAGTATTTTATGAACTGAGTTTTCTGTCCCTTCATGGATCAGTTCGTGATAGTTTTATTGATGATTTTCTCACTTATTCGTGGCCGGGAGCAAATCATGAGCAGCATCTACGGTCATCTTTGAAGACTATTCAGGAAAATCAATCATATGCCAAGTTCAGCAAGTATGAATTTTGATTTTCAGAAGTTAGATTTCTAAGCAATGTCACCAGCAGGAGGGCATAGCAGTGGGTCCGGCTAAGGTTGTAGCAGTTTTTGACTTGGAGCAGCCAACGGCGAAAATAGGGATCCTTAGCTTTTTGAGTTTAGCTGATTATTATTGGAAGCTTATCCAGAATATTTGTGGTCTACACAAATACATTATTGTCAGAGTTAGGAGACATTTGATGCAGACTTAGAGAGTAATAACATATGTCGCGCAGCAACCTAGAGCGTATGAGCAGACATATTTCCACTTAAGACTTGGAGTTAGCAGCAGTGGTATTTGCAATGAAGACATGGAGACTTTACTTATATGAAGTACGATATGAATTATTCCCAGACAATTAGAATTTGAAGTATCTTTTCTCCCAGAAGGAAATCAACCAGAGACAAAGGAGGTGAATTGAGTTTACCAAAGACTACGAGTTCGCGAATAAGTACATCCAAGGACCCCTACGATGTACAAGGGCTTAAAGAGACACTTTTGGATGAAGTGTTATTCATAGGAAAATTTCAGATTTATGTAGCTAACTACCTTACCTGTCAATAAGTAAGGGCGGAACATCAGAGACCAGCAGGATCACGGCAGCCTTTCACCATTTCGGAGTAGAGTAGGCGAGCAGTTCGATGGATCTTATCGCAAAGATTGTTGAAATCAAAGAAAGAGAATGATTCGATTTGGGTGATAGTGGATAAACTGATGAAGTCGATATATGTTTTCCTGCAAGGACTAACTTAACTATACAGCGGAGATGTATGCAAGAATACTTATTCTAGAGACTATTCGACTTCATGAAGTTCCAGATACGATAACATCAGATTGAGGGTTCGGTGTTCATTCTGCAGGTTTGGAAGGGTTTCCAGGATCTCCTTTTGAGTAACGGATTTATATTTCTGTAATGTATCTTATCCACCGACAGATGGTCAAACGGGAAGAGTAAATTAGATAATGGAGGATCAGGGTGCGGATATGTATCGATGACTTTCAAGGCAACCGGAAGGAATCATATTCCACTGATAGAATTCGCTTATAACAACAGTTATCAAACAACAATTTGTGTAGCCTCGTATGAAGCATCGCACGGGAGGCCTTGCAGAGCGCCCATATATTGGGTAGAGCCGGGGAAATACTTAATACTTAGACCAGAGCCTATGAGACAAATTACTGAGGAAGAAACATTTGATCAGCAAACATATTCTAGCCGCTCAAGTCAGCAAGAGAGCTATGCAGAAAAAAGACGAGGAAAATTAGAGTTTCAGCTTTGAAGAGTCAGTTGTGCTGAAAGTATCATCTATGAAAGACGTTGAACAATTCAAAAGGCGGAGAAAGCTTGAACTGAGATATATTGGGACGCTCTGGATTTTGGAGCTTTTGGAACCGTTTCATTCAGACTAGACCTTCCAGCACCGATGCCTAGTATGCACGATGTAGTTGATGTTTTTATGCTTAGGAAATAATTGCGTGATGAGGAGCAACAATGAGTGTTGGAGACACCTGAGATGGAGTTTCGGAATGGTTTGACTTCTATTGAGATTTCAGTGTCTATACTTGCTAGAGAAGACAAAAGACTCAGGAACAAGGTGATCCCATTTGGTGAAGGTTCCATGGAACCGAAGTGGAGTTGAGGAAGCTTCTTGGGAGCACGAGGAGGGCATGTGACGTGACTACCCACACTTGTTTGAGCGGATAAATAAATTAAAATTTGTATAATGTGAATTTTTATTGTTGTGTATTTATATATATATCCCGATATTTATACTTAACACTAAAATGAGGGTAGCACCACTTATCTCCTAAGTACTTGGAACATATGGTATATATATGAGGGGTTCCTTGTTTGGATTTTTCGCTCGATGTACTTGTTTCATTTGGTTAGGAGTTAAGTGGGAGTATTTACATTTTTGATGGTTAAGTGTAGACATCGAAGGTGATTTTCGGGAGCGCAAACGTATTATGTCGCGCGACATCCTACACCTATTGAGGAAGTGAATTGATTTATATGTATGATTATGTGTGTGATTTTATGTGTGGTTAAATTTAGATTTAACACTAGAATGATAATATTTCCGCTTAATTCATAATCTTATGGAACGCATGGTATATATATGGGGGGTTCCTTGTTTGGATTTTTCACCCGACGTACTAGTTCCATTCGATTAAGGGTTGAGTGGGAATATAATCATCCTGGACTGTTAAATATAAATGTTCCTATATCTTATCAGGAGTAAATATTTCGAGAGGTGTATGTATGCGGGTTGGATTAGACCCTTGACAAACTTTTCTAGTATCTTTATGAGTTAGATTTGATTTTTCTGAATTTCGAGGACGAAATTCTTTTAAGGGGGGAAGAATGTAAGACCCCGTTGATTTTGATGATTCATATATGTAAATATTAGTGAAACATAATATTTAATATCTATTATAAATATCTTTGTTGCATGGTCATGCATGGAAAATGATAATTGAGCCTATGAGGATGTGTATATGCCTCAGGTATGAGGATGAGTTGCAAGTTTGCAAATCGTGTGCAAAAGAAATCGAAGTATGCAGATTTTTGTTCATGAGTCGACTCATAACATGTCATGAGTCGACTGATCAGGTTGAGTCGACTTGCGCCTGTCATAAGTCGACTCATGAAATCGAGTCCTGTTCCCATTTCCTTCTGCTGAGTCGACTCATAAAAATTTTGAGTCGACCCATGACCATGAGTCGACCCATCATAAGTCATGAGTCGACTCATCGGGTTTTTCTGGCCTGTTTCAGTTCGGGTTTGTGGGTTTCGGGTCGGGTTTCTTTGGCTCTTATATATTGTTTCCCACCCGAAAACACTCATTTCTCATCAGACCTCCCAAGAAACCCTAGCCCCTCTTCCCCTCTCTCAAACCCTAGGTGTTCTTGGTGATCTTGGGGGCGTTTCAAGGGGGATTTCAGCAATTCTTTTGGATTTCAGCAAAGGGGGCAGCCTTCCATCACATCTAAGGCGAGTAACATCTCGCCAAACTCCTCTCCCTTGCTTTTATGTTTTCATAAATGTTTTTCACGAATTTTGTTGAGCCTAAGATGTATTTTTGAATATAAAATGATGTTCTTACTAGTGAAAAGTTCAAGATCACGTGTTTCAGATTTTTAAAACCTCCACCAACAAGTTTTGATGAAAACCCAGATCTGGAATTTTATTTAAAGAATAAAAGCACAAGTTTTTATATTGGTTTAGTGTATTTTCCTTCATGTTTAAGGTCAAATGTTAGGTTTAACATATAAGTGATCGATTCTCATGCTATACATGTTTTCTCTCTGTGTAATAGCCTAAAATTGAAGGCTAGATATATGTATATCGGTAAAAATCAAGAAGTGGAACGGGTAGAACAAGTTCAGTTCGAAAAATGCAGATTTCAGCTCGTGAGTCGACTCACGACTCATCATGAGTCGACTCATCATGAGTCGACTCATCATGTCGAGTCGACTCATGACTAATCATGAGTCGACTCACAAAGTCATTTCCTGTTGTCTTTTATCTTCTGCTGAGTCGACTCGTCAGTATACGAGTCGACCCATGAGGCATGAGTCGACTCATAAGAGTGCATGAGTCGACTCATCCGAGATTTTCCTGTTTTCTTCGTTCTTTCTGTTTAATCACCTACTGTGTGCAAACATATAGACTAAATTCATATGTTATTTATGTAAGATGACTTTTCCTGATACAAAGTTTAGATTTGCACAGCAAGGCATGTATAAGAGTAGAATGAACACTCCATTACTAGTGGTACTTCATGGTTCATGTACAGTCCTCGTGTTGGACTATAAGCGATAGAGTCCTCGTGTTGGACTATAAGCGATAAAGTCCTAGTGTTGGACTATAAGCGACTAAAGTCCTCGTGTTGGACTATAAGCGATAAAGTCCTCGTGTTGGACTATAAGCGATAAAGTCCTTGTGCTGGACTATAAGCGACTAAAGTCCCCGTGTTGGACATTGATTATATTCAGTCCATGCTTTGGACATTGGTTAGATTTAGTCCATGCGTTGGACATCGGTTATACTCAGTCCATGTGTTGGATACTCATACTTGCAGTCCATGAGTTGGACGTTCACTTCATGCAGTCTATGTTTTAGATGCTTAATCGTTTTCGGACATAACACTCATGTGAGTTTGACGTGACATTTGCGGTAGCCTTGTCATGTTTTCACTTATCGGTAGAGATGGGTTTGTATTCGTTTCCTTTATTGTTTCTTGTATTAGATCTCGGGTTTAGTATTTAGGGATTTACAATTTGAGATACAAGGTATATACATGAGGGTTTTCTTGTTTGGATTATTTCGCTCGACGTACCTATGCTCGTGTTGTAATTTCCTAAGTACCAAAACCCATTTGCTATTAGAAATGATGATTTTACACTATTATGTAATAACTATATTTTTTGTATACAACGAGCCCTTTTCCTGGGGGTTGGTTGTGATGTTGCTCGCTAGCGCTTTGACGCTCGCTGTCCCTCCCCTTTCAGGTAACGAGTCAGAAGCCCGGAGAGTCGCAGGTTGATGGCGATGCACTTTAACTTCAGCTGTCTTTTTAGTTACATTTTATTTTGTACTCCACTTGAGACATATTTAGACTTAAGAGGTTTATGTTCTAGAGTTGTAAAGGCTGTGTGCCTTATTTCCTGTATCAGATATTATGTACTTTGAGACATGTTGAGATCTCCAGATTTTTGTTATTCAGTTCAGACTTTGACTATGTATTTCAGTTTACTTGGTTGAGGAGATGTGTTAATTCTATGTTCTATTATTTCATCAAGTACTCGTTGTAAAACCTTTTACTTGCTTTGTACCTACACCTATTGTTGATTCCTCTAGAGAGATAGTAATTGTGATGGTGAAACATGTTATTGCACGGTGTGGTGCATGGCAGGTTTGACATTCTTGGTTTCACCTCGGACTGCAGCCTTGTGTGAACCCAGGGGCGTCACAGTAGTACTATCAGAAAGTAGCTACCCCATGATCGCTCCACGAAGGGTCTCTGTATTCGAAAGGATCTCCACAGAAGCGTCCAAACTAAAATCAAGGCACTTCTACAAAATAGGATCAACCAGTCAAGCTGACTGATTCTCGGAGGTCACTATGAACATGACCGATAAGGGAAAGTCAACTTAGTGTTCTATTCCCGATCCTTTCCCCGGAGCATCTTAGCGTCTCACTTGGCTACAGTCCGGGACTATCAGACCTAGACCAAGTAGAGGACAATCTTCGGATGACATCAGATACATGCTCCGCAATTGGCTTTGATAACATTGTGTTTAGTACGGGGTGATCTCGAGAAGCATTCATGATCACTATTGAATAGATGACTCAGCTCCTTCAAGAAGCCTTGGCTAAACAGAAAGAGAATTTTAAAAACAGGATGGAAATGACCATACAACAAGTCAAGGATTTACATGACCAGCAGCTCCAAGAGTTGTCAAATCAACGATGTGAATCTAGTCGTCGCCACACTACCAATCAGGTAGATAGCGACTCAGAAGTAGAGGAGAATATCAATGCCGAACCTTTTTTTGAGAGATGATAGTGACGATGAGAAGCCATCTCCTCACTTATCTAAGTACAGTTCAAAAGCGTGTAACCTCATGGAAAAGTGGGGATACAATCTAACACTTAGAGAATGACTTTGCTTCGGTCGAGATCCTCAAGTTCTGATTAAGGCTGCTTATGTACCAAAGAGGAAACCTAATAATTACTACGCGTACAGAAGAGGTCTAGTGATGAGGCATAAACATATACCCAAAAATTGCAAGTGCATAATCAATCAAGTTATAGTATAAAGAGTTATTGATCCTACGAGGAAGGTGTATTATTGGCGAAAATTAGAATCGGTTCTTATGTTGTGTGCGTGACAATTAGGAGTGATGAAAATTATGATTGTGGAGAGATATGAGGAATGATTATTGTGAATATATACAAGTGACAATAAATTGAATTTTAGAGGAGAGAAGAAAGAATCAAAGAATAAAATAAAAAGCAAGAAAGTGAAAAATCAAGACAACAAAAGATGGAGGGTTCAATTAAAGATATGAGAAATCTAAAATTGAATCCACTAGCTAATCTCAATTATTAAATACAAACTATTCTCTTTTTGTCATATTTCAATTTAGATTTATTAAGTATAGACTATCAAACCAATTAAGGAAAGTATAACCTATTAAATTATCATCTAAGTTAAAATAAAAATCATGATAATAACAACAACAAGATAATAATCCTAGAATTCATAAGTATAACCTATCAAATCACTCAAGATAAGTATAGATTATCAAATTCTTCTTCTATCAATTAGTTCTCTAGTTGATTATCCTATACATGATCATTTTAAGTGTAAGAGAATAATTTGTATAACATAAAGGAAATTAGACTAGTTTTATATAATTCTAAGATTCCTACAAGAATTAATTTCACATCTTAATACATAAAAACAAGAAGAAAAAGAACTAATTACAAAAAGAAAAGAAAAATCTAAACTATAAATAAGAAAATAAATCTACTCTACAAATTAAAGTATAAAAAGGAAATAAAAAGATAAGAAAATAAATCTACACTACAAGCATGAATGTAAATCTAACTAATAAGCAATAATAAAGAAATTACTAAAAAGAAATAAAAGAGAAAAATAAAAGAAATACAAACCTCCAAATAATTCTTCATCTCCATCTTCATCATCCAACAAAGAGAAGAAATATTTAAAGTGGTGAAAAAATTATTTTATTAATTATAACAAAAGTTATAAATTTGGAAGGCCTTCTCAATTAAGAGTGACCCTCCTCTCCAAATAGAGTTACAAAAATTTTTACACCCTTAACCCCTCACTCTCTATCCCTATTTATAGTAAACATCAGTAATGTGAGCCCTTGGATTAAAATCTTCTCCAAAACAATCCACTTTTAGCCTTTGATGCATAACATAATGTCTTACATCGATGCCAGCATCGATGCCCGCATAGATGCCTGCATCGATGCTCCAATAAAAACTTTGACTTTACGGTTAGATTCGTCTTGTCAAGATAGGTGATTTCAAATATTATATGTTAAATTTCGTCTTCCGGATTGGGAGATATTGTCGTTTCTTTGCGGCCATCCAACTTGAATACATTTTTTTCATATTTGATTTTTTTATTTTCTCCGGTTTCTACAAGCTACTCGGCTTGATTCTGGGCTTGGGCTTTTAAACTCTTTCTTGTATTCTTCATTTAATTCATGGGTTTTTGTTGAGAGAAGAGATCTTGGGTTTTATTCTTGATTAACCTGTAATTAAATATAAAAACAATTATTAGTGGTATATTTATTCATATAAAATAGATAATGATGGTATAAAATTATAATAAAAATATGATTATCAAATACCCCCATACATAAACTTTTGCTAGTCCTCTAGCAAAGAAAGAAAAAAAATCCTAACTCACTTATGCTGGAATCGCGGTTGTATTTAGCGCATACAACAAGCCTTTAAACCCCTAGGTTACCCTAATGGACGAGTTGTAGTCTCGTGAGGGTTTGTAGTGAATTTACCCATAAAATTCGGTCAACTTGCCAAATTAAAGAAGTTAGTAAATAACTAAATTCACTTGATAACTTTAGACAATCTAATTGAAGCCAGTTATCATTCAAGAAAACGTTTTTATATATAACTCTAAGGTATATTTCTAAGAAAATCTTCTCATTATAGCAATACAAAATCAAACCAAACTTAGAAATTTAATTTAAAAGTTTTGAAAAGAACATGCTAAGTCTTTGTTTTAAATAAATTTCAAGTCTCTTGTCAAAAATTATTTTTTAAGACCATATATACAAAATAACAATATATATATAAAAAAATAGTTAGTGTTATGTATATATATATTTTCTCACTCTTTAATTCTTGGTGATTTTTTTTCTATTTAATTAGGCTTTCTAAGTGACTATTTAGCGAGTTTTAGGCCAATGAATCTCAACCCAATTGGGCTTAGGTCATTAAGTTTAGAAATGCTCCTTGGGCTTAATTACTCAGTCAACTTAGGCTTTATAAGATAGAATCACCTTGAATTTAAGAGTTTTTTTCGTACCCATTTTTCTTACTCTTCTTTTTTTGGTGCCCATTTTCCGCACTCTTCTTTTATATGGTTAGTTTCTTTAATATATATATGTGTGTAAGTACATATATAGTCTGAAAAAATATGTAAATTAAGATAACTTGAAAAAATATTTTTAACCCTAAGTTAAGCATACAAAAAAATTTATTATTTTTAATTAAAAGTCTAAGTTAAGGCTTAAGTAAAGTATACTACTTGAAAAATTATTTCTTAAGAAATTTATTTCGAGTTATCATAAAAGGTGAACTTGAGTATATCACTAACTAGGAATTAGAAAATTTAAAATCTATCAATTAGATCAATTATTACTTAACTCTAGTAATTTGGCAAGTGACAATATTTTTATAATTTTTTTAAGAAAAAGAAAAAAAATGGCAAAAATACAACTAAAAAGGTAAGATAAAGAGAAAAAAATAACTAATTCTCACCCCTACACCTAAATTTTACATTATCCTCAATGCAAATTCTTGATGCACAAAGTAATGCAGATAAGAATTGAAGAACTTATATTTGTTCTGTCGGTCTAGAACAATAATGATAAAGTTCTACAATTACTATTAGTATGAGGATAAAGAAATCAAATAAGAAAAAATTGTAATTATTCTTTTATAATTATTATTGTTATTTTTTAAGAAAAGAGAAAAAAGAAATGGTTTTTTTAAATGAGAAGAAAAAGGAAAAACCTAACAAAATAATTTATTTTTTTTTTGAGAGGAATAAAAGTTAGTTTTTTTTAACTAGGAAAAACCTAACTAAAACAAATCCTATATTTTTTTTAGAAAAATAAGAGTTATTTTTTTTATAAGAAGAAAAAGAAAAAACCTAACTAAAATAAATAAAAATAATAATCACTTTACCATCACTTTAACTCTAGGGTTAAGCCTAACTCAGCTAGACCAGCTCCTAAATAAAAATTCATTAAGTGAAAAGATAAAAGTTTTACTCGGTTAGTTAGCCAGGTAAGGATAGGAACAAAGGTTGATCAGAGATCGATTAAGTACCTCAACCCCTAAACGTTGCCTTAGACACCAACTAATCCAAAAAAACTTAAACCGGTTTACTTAGGAATTTCTTATACCTTATTGAGCTCGAATCCTTAGGGGCTAACGTCTAATGAGTTTTAAAAAAGCTTGGGTTTATGTAGTAAGGAATTAGTGATTTGTGGGCTAAGAAAAGGGGGATGAAATCCCTCACCTTATTTTGATTATGGGGTTTTTCCCTTTAATATTTTTAAGTGTGTGTCAAGTCAAGTTCTACAATCACTTTGGTGAATTCCTACTAACTATATGCAATGCAACCCTATGAATTAAAAATGACTACAAAATGATGATAAAAAGAAAATCTTTTTTTTATGGTTAACAATTAAACAAAAGTGAAAAGAGAGCTCTTGTTTTAATTTATTATCTTATTAGTAAATATCAAAGTGGAGGGTGAATTTTATTATGGTCAACGAAAAAAAATCTTTTTTTTAGATCCTAATTGTCGCTAATTGTGAGAAACTAGCTAAATATTAGGAAGAAGACTTACCACAAGCGAATCTCCAAATCCTTAATCTCTAATCCTTGATCTTTAATCTCCAAATAGTCCTTTCACAAGAAACACACAAGTTAAAGAACCAAAATAATTAAAACATACTTAAGCTCCTTCCCCAGCAACGGCGCCAAAAACTTGATGAGGCATAAACATATACTGAAAAATTGCAAGTGCACAATCAATCAAGTTATAGTATAAAGGGTTATCGATCCCACAAGGAAGGTGTATTATAGGCGAAAATTAGAATCGATTCTTATGTTGTGTGCGTGTCAATTAGGAGTGATGAAAATTATGGTTGTGGAGAGATATGAGGAATGATTATTGTGAATATATATAAGTGATAAAAAATTGAATTTTAGAGGAGAGAAGAAAGAATCAAAGAATAAAATAAAAAGCAAGAAAGTGAAAAATCAAGAAAACAAAAGATGGAGGGTTCAATTAAAGATATGAGAAATCTAGAATTGAATCCACAAGCTAATCTCAATTATTAAATACAAACTATTCTCTTTTTATCATATTTCAATTTAGATTTATTAAGTATAGACTATCAAAATATTTAAGGAAAGTATAACCTATCAAATTATCATCTAAGTCAAAATAAAAATCATGATAAGAACAACAACAAGATAGTAATCCTAGAATTCATAAGTATAACCTATCAAACGACTCAAGATAAGCATATATTATCAAATTCTTCTTCTATCAATTACTCCTTTAGTTGATTGTGATGCCCCTGGGTTCACGCAAGGCTGCAGTCTAAGATAAAACTAAGAATGTTAAACCTGCCATACACCATACCGTGTAATAATATGTTTCACCATCATAATTACTATCTCTCTAGTAGAGTCAAATAACAGGTGTAGGTACAAAAGCAAGTAAAAGATGATACAAGAGTCAACTAATAAAATAATAGAGATCAAATAAATACTTTATCATCTAACATACTAAAGTACAAGTCAATGTTTGAAGTGAATAAACTAGAACTTCCCAACAAGTCTTAAATATAAATGTCTGAATAAAAGGAAATAAGGCACACAACCTTCACAACTTCTAGAATAAACTCTCAAAATATCTAAACAAAGCCTACAGTGGAGCTCAAAAGTAAAATATAACTATAATAGAATAGCTGAAGCTAAAGTGCGTCACCATCAACCTGCGACTCTCCGGGCTCTGGGCTCATTACCTGAAAGGGGGAGGGACAACGAGTGTCAAAGCGCTAGCGACCAACATCACAACCAACCCCAAGGAAAAGGGCTCGTTGTATACAAAAAATACAGTTATAATATATATATAAAATCACAAATTCTATTTAGGTAATTACAACATGAGCATAAGTACGTCGAGCGAAATAATCCAAACAAGGAAACTCTCATGTATATACCATGTAGCTCAGATTGTAAGTACCTAAGTATAAGAGGATTTTAGTATTCAGGAAGTTACAACACGAGCATAGGTACGTCGAGCGAAATAATCCAAACAAGGATACCCTCATATATATACCATGTAGCTCAGATTGTAAATCCCTAAATACCAAACCCAAAATCTAATGCAAGAACTAATAACTTAAAAGAATACAAAACCCATCTCTATTTCCAAACATAGTATCATGTCGAACTCACATGAGTGTCATATGAGAAAACGATTAAGTGTCCAACACATAGACTATATAGATTAAATGTCTAACATATGAACTGCATGAAGTAAAAGTCCAACACATGGACTGAAATTAACGAGTGTCCAACGCATGGACTGAATATAAGCAATGTCCAATGATGGACTGAATATAACCGATGTCCAACGCATGGACTGAATATAACCAATGTCCAACGCATGGACTAAATGTATCCAATGTCAAACGCATGGACTAAATATAACCAATGTCCAACACATGGACCGAATCAAATGAATGTCCAACACGAGAACTAAAAGGTAATGCATGTCCAACACAGGGACTGAGTAAAATGTATGTCCAACACGAGGACTAAATATAAATTATGCAAAGTGTAACTGTCGATGATACATATATACACAAATGATACACATAGACTCATGTCACACGTGCCTCGGTGTGCGGATCGGTACTTGTGTCAAAAGTCAACTCACATGTACAGATAAATCACTAACATTATAAACTAGTGTTAGATAATCGATGTGACCCCGAAAAGCAACTCAAACAGATCAAAAATCTGTAAAACACCTCATCAGTCGACTCATGTGTCGACTAGGATTGGTCGACTCATTGGTCGACCAGACAAAACACAAAACTGAATACTTTCTCGTCAGTCGACTTATTAGTCGACTCATGAGTCGACTCATAAGTCGACTCATGAGTCGACTCATTGGTCGACTAAGTAGAAAATCCCCAGTTTTCTGCTTACGATGATTATCTATGAAAATTGATAAAAACTAAGGTTCTCTTTGTTCATGTCCAGCAATATATATTCAATTCTAACACATGTACATCAATAGAAAAGAAAGATTTACATTTATTATTTTGCATTAAAACCCTAAACATATTTCTTCATGTTTAAAAACGTGTTGAAAACAATAAATCACCTGAAACCCATATTTAAGACTAATTCCAGATCTGGATCTAGATTACAAAAACGTTGGTGAGCTTTTTACTAACTGAAAAATATAGATCTTGCAGCTTAGAATGTAAAGCATCTTTTTTTTAAACACAAAATATGTTTTAGGCTCAAAAATTCGAAATAAAAACTCATAGAAACTATACAAACAGTAGGTGAGGACTGGACGAGATGTTACTCGCCTCTGATATGATGCACAAACTCCTGGATTTGCCAAAGCACAATCTCTTCCGCTGCACCGCACGAAATCCTGTGCAAACTCCTTCGAGAACTCCTCCAAAACATCAAAAATCCGAGCTAGGGTTTGAGAGGGAGAGATGGGGGCTAGGGTTTTGAGTTCTGAAGGTGTTCTCGGGTAGGAGATATCATATATGAGCGGTCAAACCCGATACAAAACTGAACAGACCCGCAAACTAAAAGAAAATCTGAAATCAGCTCGTCAGTCGACTCATAGGTCGACTCATCAGTCCGACTCATTGGTCGACTGATAAGTCGACTGAGCAAACAAAAATCCAGTTTCATGCATTTCTTGATTATCTGCAAACACCCATGCACAAAACTCTACACATATACACTCATACATCTCTAATAGCTTGTTATCAAGAATATCCATGACTTCAAGCTATTTATCATAATAAAAATTATTTATCACCAATAAATTCACATATCTTCATAACCAAAAGAATTTTGTCCTCGAAATTTAGAAATCATACTCAAACAAATAATATTACTCTAGACAAGCATATAACGATATTTATTTTTAACAATCCAAGATGACTATATTCCCACTCAACCCTTAATCAAATGGAACTAGTACGTCAGGCGAAAAATCCAAATAAGGAAACCCCCATATATATACCATATGTTCCAAAAGATTAAGAATTGAGCGGAAATATCCTCATTCTAGCGTTAAATATAAATATAGTCACACAAATACTCATTCATATAAATCAATCCACTTCCTTAATAAATGCAGGAAGTATTGCTACATAGCATCTTCACGTTCACAAAAAAAAATCATCTTTGATGTCTAAACTTAACCATCTAAAATGTAAATACCCCCCACTTAACCCCTAACTAAATGGAACAAGTATATCGAGCGAAAAATACAAATAAGGAACCCCTCATATATATACCGTATGTTCCGAGTACTTAGGAGATAAGTGGTAATACCCCCATTTTTGTGTTAAGTATAAACATCGTTATAATTGAATCTATAAGCCATATGTAAATCATACCAAAGCTTTAATTTACCTGCTCAAACATATGTGGATAGTCTCGACGCATGTCCTCTTCGCGCTCCTAAGAAATATCCTCAACGCCCATTTGGTTCCACTGAACTTTCACCAAGGGAATCACTTTGTTTCTAAGCCTCTTGTCCTCCCTGGCAAGAATACAACTGGAATCTCAATAGTAGTCAAATCCTCCTTGTAGGCATCGAAAATTGCCGATAGGTCCCCACTCACAGCTCGGTGTTAACGATCGACGATCGAACGACGCTACCCAGTTCACAAGAGCTCAAATGATGCCGGTGAGCGACTGAAGCAAACCGACGGATTACGTGAGCCGACAGAATGTCAGAATCACGAGGATACGGGTTGACCGAAAACCCCGCGATCACCGCAATTGGACCAACGCCCGCTGTGCCCCGATCACCCCATGGATAATCCAACCATCGGGGCCTACAGAGCTCGCCGTCACGATTCCAACGCATCCGAAATCACTCAAATCCGAGTTCAGACGAAAAGTCAACAGCGAGTCAACGGCGGGACAACGGCAGGACAACGGCAAGACCTCGGACTGCGTTGGGACACCCAAATGGGCCTCGGCAGGCCCGGGACACCCGAGAGGCGTCTTGGCAAAGCCAAGACACCCCAGGGGTGTCTCGGCCAGGCCGAGACACCCCAAGGGTGTCTC
>BQKN01066314.1:1382914-1402154 GCA_022839385.1 Asparagus kiusianus | reverse complement strand
GCTCAAGAGGTGAAGAAAACGGGCATTCCTTGTCCATACCCAAGGGAGTGGGATTCAATCCCCTATCCGGCGAAGTTTAGTCTAATCAACTTCACGCCGTTCGATGGGAAAGGTTCCCCCACTCAGCATTTGATCTATTTTAAATCGCACCTGGGTATTATCTCCGGCAACGAGCCTCTGATGGTGCGGTCATTCGTTGGTACTCTTCGCGGAGCCGCCTTCGATTGGTATCGCCGCCTCAAGCCAGGTAGCGTGAGCAGCTGGGACGATATGGAGACAAAGTTCCTCACCAATTTCTTCGACGACGACACCGAGATATCCATCGGAACATTGCTCGATGAGAAACAAAAGGACGGGGAATTGGTCGAAACCTTCGTCAAGAGGTTCCGGAACAAAGCGTTGAATTGCCGGGATCCAATCACCGAGGAGTTCATCCTCCAAACTTGCCACAACAACCTCGCATTGGACGTGTTGGAAGCAATAGGGACAGCACCGTCCAATACTTGGAAAGACCTGAAGGTCCGAGGGGAACAAGCCGAACGCTTCCTCCGAAGGAAGAAGGCCGAGAGGGGTCAATCGACGACTAATCCTCCAAACTCAAACTTCGCCTCCCGTGGTAAGGGCAAAACACCTGCAGCGGCTGTTGATGCCAATCAAACGTCACAACAGCAGTCCCGAAGATAGCAGAAGACTTCGGATCAGAGGCCTCAAAAAGAGTACTCCTTCAAGGACGAAGATGTTCCAGCCATCTTCGAATCGCTCCTTAAAAACAACAAGATAAAGCTCCCACAGATCACGAATCAGGAGGAAGCTGACGATATTGCGGATCCGAAGTACTGCGCATACCACAGGAGGATCCTTCATCCCACCAAGGCCTGCTTTACTCTAAAGAACAGTATCCAGACCTTGGTTGAAGCCGGCGTCATAACGCTGGAGTAAGCCAGTCAAGAATGGCGAAACTCCAGTGGGTGCACGAGTATAAACTGTATTCCCTAACTCCGATCGGTATAAGAGTATAAACTGCTCCCTGATACTCCAATAGGTATAAGAGTCTAAACTATTCCCTTTCTTTCACGGGAAGTTCTTGGAGAGTGCCATGTATGGTATTCTTAAGGATAACCCGATCATGCGGTTAATGCAACAATAAACCCAGTTTTGCAAAGAAAGCTGGGGGTGGATAATTCATGCAACGGGAAATTTCCGGAAGAATGTTAAGTGTAATATTATTAGGGATAACCCGGTCATGATGAATAAAGTGATAAACACTAAACTCTTAATTTCTGAACACTCTTTTGCTGAGATGAAAGCCGATCACTTCGTTGGATCGCTTTTCCCTCACAAAACTTTCAGTGGTGTTTTGATGACTTATAGTCTCCATCACACAATTCCCACTTGCTCAAACCTATAAAAGTTAGGACCAAAGCCAAATTCCCCTCTCGATTCCTTCCAATGAATGAGAGGTCCACTTTCAAATCAAGCGATCAAACCTTCCTACGGTTAGGATCGTCTCAAATCTCCCTTGGTCAAACCTATAAAAGTTAGGGCCAAAGCCAGATTCCCCTCTCGATTCCTTCCAATGAACGAGAGGTCCACTTTCAATTTGAGCAATCAAACCTATAAAAGTTAGGGTTGCTTGAATCTTTTCGATTCTCGGAGTGGAGATCCCACTTCTAGTTTCACCTTTCTGGATTCTGAGGGTGGAGATCCCATCCCGAGTCTCCTTCGCATCTGAAGATAGAATATAAAATTCTTCCTCTTCAGCTTTGGGAGATAGAATATAAAATTCTTCCTCTCCCGCATCGGGTTCGTCTTTGCCCTAAGAAAAGACACCACCTTTTCAATCCTCAAAATCCGTGCCTCACCGGTACGGGGAATTTTATCCCGAATCCTAAGCAGGGATAAGTCTGCGCCTAACACGCGTCGCCGGTTTAGTCTTTTACCGATTGAAGAAGACACCAGAGTCCGATTCTGGGGAATTTTATCCCGAAGCCTAAGAAGGGATGAGTCAGCGCCTAACACGCGTTGCCGGTTAGTCCTTGACCGTTAAAAAGGACAAGCCCACATATTCCACATTGTGGCAGGTCGTTATTAATAACGCCATAATCCGTGCTTCACACGTACGGGGTATTTTATCCTGAAACCTAAGTAAGGATAAGTCGATGCCTAACACGCATCGCCGGTTAGTTCTTGACCGTTTAAAAAGAACACTCGTCCACATATTCAACATTGTGGCAGGCTGTTATTAATAACGCCGAAATCCATGCCTCACACGCGTGGGGAATTTCATCCTGAATCCTAAGAAAGGATATGCCGATGCCTAACACGCGTCGCCGGTTTAGTCTTTTTCCGATTGAAAAAGACACCAGAGTTCGATTCTGGGGACCTTTATCCCGAAGCCTAAGTAGGGATAAGCCAACGTCTAATACACGTTGCTGGGTAGCCTATTCCCATTACAATGGCGAAGTCTATGTATTCGACATCATAGCACAAAGTCTTAGAGAATTCAATCTTTGAGCACAACGTTACATGCGAACGGATTTAAATAATTCGCATGCTAGCCCGACTCAAACGGTAGTCGGTAAAGGCTAATCAAATCCGTTTAAGGCTGGGGGTTAGCCAAAAATCCTAAAGTCAGCGCCTCACACGCGTCGCCGGGTAGCCTATTCCCGTAATAAGTGGTAAAGCCTATGTATTCAACATCATAGCACAAAGTCTAAAGGAGTTCATTCCTCTAGCACAACGTCACATGCGGAACGGATTTAAAACAATCCGCATGTAAGCCCGATTCAAACGGTAATCGGTAAGAGCACCTCAAATCCGTTTAAGGCTGAGAATTTGCCAAAAATCCTAAGTCAACATCTCATACACGTTGCTGTTTAGTCTTTTCACAGGAGAAAGACGAAGTCTACGTATTCAATATCGTAGCACTAAAAGGGTTAACTCTTTTAGCTTAACGTTACATGCGGAACGGACTTAAACATTCCGCATGCTAGCCCGACTCAAACGGTAGTCGGTAAAGGCTTATCAAATCCGTTGATGGCTGAGAATTTGCCAAAAATTCTATAAGTACGAGTCATTGACGTATCAATTCTATGGATTGGTCTCGTGACTCGAGTATCCGCCACGCTCCAATACCTTAAGAGCTTAAACTGTGTATACTCCAGCAGACGTACGAGTATAAACTGTGTCAAACATCGAACAGTGCATTACAATGAAGCCTGGGCGCCGGACAACGCATCGCAACGAAGCTCAAACGCCGGACGACGCAGTCAATCGATGATCAGTTCTATGTTGAATTAACCAACTCGAGCTAAAAAAAGTCAAGAAATCAAGAATCGGTTTCAAGTTCAAAATTCCAACAACGGTCAGACAATAAATGCAGCACCGGAATCCTCACAAGCGTTCTACAAAGCACTGAATAGCCTGAAGGAATTGAAGGAATCCAGAACAGAAGCCATTCCAAAGTCCCGTTATACCGACTAAAGGTTGGGACAATCACATCCAAAGTATTCCAGACTCTTCTATAAAAGAACGAGACTGAAATACTTTGGAGGGGGTATCTGTAGGCGTATAAAATTGCCTATAGGTCCCACAATACAGCTCGACGACGCCAATTCAACAAACGGACCATCGAGCGACGTATCCAAGCACGACCGTTATCCCGCCAACGCCGAAGCCAAGCCATACGCAACGGAGCAGGTTAACGAGGCGACAAAGCCAACAAATCGCACCCAAGCATTGGAATGCATCCACTCGCACGCGGAATCAAACCAATGTTTCGGGGAATCACCGAGTCATCTAAACAAGAGCGAACTCGGTGATACAACGATCGAATCAAGATCAATTCCGGACTCGAACTCAGAAGCGGATTAACTGCCATATTTGGAATCAAGTCAACAAGTCGATTCCAGATCAAGTCAACCACAAACCGAATCAAATCCGAACAACGGAGAACCGGAAACACCGGAAAACCCGAACGACGGATGAAACGAACATACCCGGGGGGACTCGGCCCGAACCGAACCAACCCGGGGTTGCTCGGCCCAAGCCGAGCCACCCTGGGGTGGCTCGGCAGCCGAGCCACCCTGGGGTGGCTCGGCATGAGCCGAGCCACCCCAAGGTGGCCGGCAAACCCCCCCCTCTCGTGTGTTGTTTTGCACGTGCTCGTATGCACAGTGAGAGGCTATAAATAGACGGACTTGGGTTCACTTTGGGAGGTTGGATTTTGGAGGGTCGAAGCTCTGCCGGATTGGAATCTGAGATCTAAAAAAGATTGGAGCTTTAGAAGATTGAAGACTTGGACTTTGAGATCCGGTGCTCGGCGATCATCCACGCCAAATAAGGCAAGAGTTCGAGAGGGATCGGATCTGAGATTTACACGATTTTCCTCCGGATCTAAGCTTGGTTCTTAGATCCCGAGAAGAGTCTCGAATTCGCTTGGTCGATTTTGAGACTTGGGCTACTATTTCCTTGGTGAATTAGTACCCCACCCGGCTATTATTTTCTTCGTGAGATAATACCTGTCATATCGTGTAGATCCGACCGGATCGAGATCACGCGGTGGTCCACGGCAAACAACCCCGGCGCAGGCAAAGAACCCACACAAAGCGAGTGACCGCAAAACAAGAGCTCGCGATTCGTTCGACATAAAAGGAAACAAATTGTAATCTTTCTTTTTTCGTATTTTGATTTTCATTGTAACCGGCTCTTATAAAAAGACCGGATCTTTTGTAACCGATAAACTGTTATCAAGAGTGCAATGACATCAATGAAGAAAGACCCGATTTTTACCGTGAACAACCCCAGAATCGAACTCTGGTGTCTTTTTCAATCGGAAAAAGACTAAACCGGCAGCGCGTGTTAGGCGCAGACTTATCCCTGCTTAGGATTCGGGATAAACTTCCTAGGATGAATCCTAAATTCTTGAAAAATGATTGGTGTGGGAAGGAAGAATTTTATATTCTATTTCCCAAACAAAGAAGGAAAGGAAACTCGAGGTGGGATCTCCACCCCCAGAATCCGGAAAGGTGAAACTAAGAGTGGGATCTCCACTCCGAGAATCGAAGAGATTCGGATAACCCTAACTATCGGAAGGTTTGATTACCGAACTAAGGATGAATTTCTCGTTTATCGAGAGTGAATTGTGGTTTTGGTCCTAACTGTAAGAAGGTTTGACCAAGTGAGAGTTTGAGATGACCCTAACTGTAGGAAGGTTTGATCACTCGATTTGAAAGTGGACCTCTCGTTCATTGGAGGAATCGAGAGGGGATTTTGGTTTTGGTCCTAACTGTAGGAAGGTTTGACCAAATGGGAGATTTGAGACGATCTTAACTGTAGGAATGTTTGACCGCTCGATTTAAAAGTGGACCTCTCGTTCATTGAAGGAATCGAGAGGGGATTTTGGTTTTGGTCCTAACTGTAGGAAGGTTTGACCAAGTGAAAAAGGAGAGTGAGAGTACAAATCACCGTAGGAATGTTGATTCGTACAAATCACTCAAAGGGGGTTCTTGATGTTAAGTGATAAGGACTTAACACAAAGGGTTTTGACAATTCGTCAGTGATTTCAAGAGTGTTTAGTGTTTATCACTTTATTCATAATGATCGGGTTATCCCTAAGAATATTATATTTAACATTCTTCCGGGAACTTCCCGTTACATGAATTATCGACCCCCAGCTTTCTTTACAAAACTGGGTTTATTGTTGCATTCACCGCATGATTGGGTTATCCTTAAGAGTACTACGCACGGCACTCTCCAGGAACTTCCCGTGGAAGAAAGGAAATAGTTTAGACTCTTATACCTATTGGAGTATCAGGGAGCAGTTTATACTCTTATACCGGTCGGAGTTAGGGGATACAGTTTATACTCGTGCACCCACTGTAGTCTCAGGAAGCAGTTTATACTCTTATACCGGTCGGAGTTTTGGGATACAGTTTATACTCGTGCACCCACTGGAGTCTCGCCATTCTTGACTGGCTCACTCTAGCGTTATGACGCCGGCTTCAACCAAGGTCTGGATACTATTCTTTAGAGTAAAGCAGGCCTTGGTAGGATGAAGGATCCTCCTGTGGTATGCGCAATACTTCGGATCCGCAGTGTTGTCAGCTTCCTCCTGATTCGTGATCGGTGGGAGCTTGATTTTGTTATTGTCAAGGAGAGATTTGAAGATGGCTGGAACATCTTCATCCTTGAAGGAGTACTCTTTTTGAGGCCTTTGATCCAAAGTCTTTTGCTGCCTCCGGGACTGCTGTTGCGACGTTTGATTGGCATCAACAGCTGCTGCAGGTGTTTTACCCTTACCACGGGAGGCAAAGTTTGAGTTCGGAGGATTTGTCGTTGATCGACTCCTCTCGGCCTTCTTCCTTCGGAGGAAGCGTTCGGCTTGTTCCCCTCGGACCTTCAGGTCTTTCCAAGTATTGGATGGTGCTGTCCCTATTGCTTCCAACACATCCAGCGCGAGGTTGTTGTGGCAAGTCTGGAGAATGAACTCCTCCGTGATTGGGTCCCGGCAATTTAATGCTTTGTTCCGGAACCTTTTGACGAAGGTTTCGACTAACTCCCCGTCCTTTTGTTTCTCGTCGAGCAACGTTCCGATGGATATCTCAGTGTCGTCGTCGAAGAAGTTAGCGAGGAACTTTGTCTCCATGTCGTCCCAGCTGCTCACGCTACCTGGCTTGAGGCGGCGGTACCAATCGAAGGCGGCTCCACGAAGAGTGCCAACGAATGACCGCACCATCAAAGGCTCATTGCCGGAGATAATACCCAGGTGCGATTTGAAATAAATCAAATGCTGAGTGGAGGAACCTTTCCCATCGAACGGCGTGAAGTTGATTAAACTAAACTTCGCCGGATAGGGGATTGAATCCCACTCCCTTGGGTATGGACAAGGAATGCCCGTTTTCTTCACCTCTTGAGCGGACATCAAGGTATTGATTTTGCTCTCGAGGCTTTTGATCTTCAAGTTTTCACCTGTATCTTCGTTGGCATCCTCATTACCACCCCCTGCGTTGATGGGAGGGTTATCGGCATTGCGAGTTTCATCCGTATCCGTATGTTCCACTTCTTGAACAACCTGATTACGGTGGCTTGGTTCGCCTTGCTGGTTCCTCAGTGCCTGGATTTGCTGCTCATGCATCTCCCTCATGGTCTGCATGGCCATCTGCATCTCGAGCCTGAAGGTCTCCTGTTGTTTGGCCATGGCTTCTTCAAGCATCTTGGCCACTTGTTCCGCGCTTATCATGAATGACTCGCGGGGTTCTCCTTCGCTGGATACAGTGTTGTCAGATGCAACCGCAGAGCAAGCATCCGATTCCTCATCTTCTGAGGGTGGTCTTATCTGAACCCTCCCATACGTCCTTCGTGAGATGGCTCCAGACTGCAAACGGGTTAGACGCCGGGATGCATTCAGAATCGACTCGAGATCATCTCGTGCCAATGTCCCCTTGTTGGTCATGTTAGCGGTGACTCTTGAAAATTCTCCATCTTCAACCACCGCTTTCCTTCGTCGGAAACGCCTAGGCCTTGGCTTTGGCGTTTCAGTGCTGAGCCTTTCGAATACCGAGACTCTTTCGGGGACTGCCTTGATGCAGTTGCACTCAGACAGTACCGCCCGAATGAGTTTGGAACAGGGGCACTGAGTTTCGAGCCTACGAGGGCTCCTCTTTCTGGCTTTGTTCGTACCCCCAGCACGATAGTACAGCTCGTCCGTATGAAAGTCGGAGCAACCTATCACGTGTTGGCACGATCCCTCAGGTATAACGTCATCGTCATCGGACGACAACGTTTCCTTCTGAGGATGAATCGCCTTCTTTGGGCTTTCAAAGGTTACGCGTCTCGAAACGCGCCTTTGTGGGCATGAATCTTCGACGAGCTTCTGGACTTCAATGCGCAAATTGGCACGCGCAGTAGCCTTGAACTCCTTGTCATGCTGAGAGTGATAGCGACCCCCAGCATGTTGAGTCGTTCGGGGCTCTCTCATCGGGCCCAAACGATCTTGAATTGGAGCTTTGCCTCTTGGACCGAGGCGTTCCAAAATTGACCTCCTTCTTCGGGATGGTTCCGCAGGATCTCCCGGAGCAATTGTAGGGATCATCGGCGATTTAGATTGATTCGCCGGGAGTTGAATTCTCGAAGGCCGTAACGATTGCGCCTTAACCTGAATCGCCGTTTCAGATTTCGGCCTCCATACTTGGCGGGTTGGGTGCGGTTTCTTTGCCACCTCCTTCTGCAGCCTTCTACGGGCTTCTTCGACTCGAGTCCGTGCTTGCGCTGAGAGTGCGCGGCGCTTGCGAATGCGCTCCTCAAGTGTTGAACGATTCCGTTTGACACGGATCCATTCGTTGGTCGGCGGCTTGGAGGAGTTGCCACTCATCTGTTGTTGAGGCTGCTTGCCTCTTTTGCTCTTCAGATCCGCCTTGTAACGGACTCCGTCCACAGATTCCATTGCCTTTGCGATTTGTTTCGCGAGGCGCTGACGTTGCCTTTGGCGGGCTCTCTTCGAGAGAGTCATCACGCCTTCTATGACAGAAGAGTTGGCCAGAGCAGATCCGACCTGGTTGGAGGTTGGGGAGATCTCACCCAATGCAGCTTCGGCATCAAACGGGGCGAGATCTTCGTTGGTAGCTTCAACATCTTCGTACCAACGAAGTTTCCTCTTGGGGGAGAACTTTGGAGACTTGGACTTGCGGGAGGAGGTAGATCCGGACGAGGACGACATGTACGCCTCGAACTTCTGTTGGTCGAACTCGTATTCGACCTCCTCCACGACCGGGATCGGGATCCGCGGCTGCGACGCAACGATCTCGTCGGCGAGATCGGTGGCTCCCACTGTGGTCGCCAGATTGTTCGCGGTAAAAATCGGATCTTTCTTCATTGATGTCATTGCACTCTTGATAACAGTTTATCGGTTACAAAAGATCCGGTCTTTTTATAAGAGCCGGTTACAATGAAAATCAAAATACGAAAAAAGAAAGATTACAATTTGTTTCCTTTTATGTCGAACGAATCGCGAGCTCCTGTTTTGCGGTCACTCGCTTTGTGTGGGTTCTTTGCCTGCGCCGGGGTTGTTTGCCGTGGACCACCGCGTGATCTCGATCCGGTCGGATCTACACGATATGACGGGTATTATCTCACGAAGAAAATAATAGCCGGGTGGGGTACTAATTCACCAAGGAAATAGTAGCCCAAGTGTCGAAATCGACCAAGCGAATTCGAGACTCTTCTCGGGATCTAAGAACCAAGCTTAGATCCGGAGGAAAATCATGTAAATCTCAGATCCGATCCCTCTCGAACTCTTGCCTTATTTGGCGTGGATGATCACCGAGCACCGGATCTCAAAGTCCAAGTCTTCAATCTTCTAAGGCTCCAATCTTTTTTAGATCTCAGATTCCAATCCGGCAGAGCTTCGACCCTCCAAAATCCAACCTCCCAAAATGAACCCAAGTCCCTCTATTTATAGCCTCTCACTGTGCATACGAGCACGTGCAAAACAACACACGAGAGGGGGGGGGGGGTTTGCCGGCCACCCCAGGGTGGCTCGGCTGCCGAGCCACCCCGGGTTGGTTCGGTTCGGGCCGAGTCCCCCCGGGTGTGTTCGTTTCGTCCGTCGTTCGGGTTTTTCGGTGTTTCCGGTTCTCCGTTGTTCGGATTTGATTCGGTTTGTGGTTGACTTGATCTGGAATCGACTTGTTGACTTGATTCCAAATTGATCTTGATTCGATCGTTGTATCACCGAGTTCGCTCTTGTTTAGATGACTCGGTGATTCCCCGAAACGTTGGTTTGATTCTGCGTGCGAGTGGATGCATTCCAATGCTTGGGTGCGATTTGTTGGCTTTGTCGCCTCGTTAACCTGCTCCGTTGCGTATGGCTTGGCTTCAGCGTTGGCGGGATAACGGTCATGCTTGGATACGTCGCTCGATGGTCTGTTTGTTGAATTGGCGTCGTCGAGCTGTATTGTGGGACCTATAGGCAATTTTATACGCCTACATGGGTATTTTATCCTGAAACCTAAGTAAGGATAAGTCTGCGCTTAACACGCGCTGCCGGTTAGTTCTTAACCGTCAAAAAGGACCCCCGTCCGCATATTCAACATCGCGGCAGGTTGTTATTAATAACACCGAAATCCATGCCTCACACGCATGGAGAATTTCATCCTAAATCCTAAGAAAGGATAAGTCGACGCCTAACACGCGTCGCCGGTTTAGTCTTTTTCCGATTGAAAAAGATATCAGAGTTCGATTCTGGGGACCTTTATCCCAAAGCCTAAGTAGGGATAAGCCAACGTCTAATACACGTTGTTGGGTAGCCTATTCCCATAATAATGGCGAAGTCTATGTATTCAACATCATAGCACAAAGTCTAAAGGAGTTCATTCCTCTAGCACAACGTCACATGCGGAACAGACTTAAACAATCCGCATGTAAGCCCGATTCAAACGGTAATCGGTAAGAGCACGTCAAATCCGTTGAAGGCTGGGGATTTGCCAAAAATCCTAAGTCAACGTCTCATACACGTTGCTGTTTAGTCTTTTCACAGGAGAAAGACGAAGTCTACGTATTCAATATCGTAGCACTAAAAGGGTTAACTCTTTTAGCTTAACGTCACATGCGGAACGGACTTAAACAATCCGCATGCTAGCCCGACTCAAACGGTAGTCGGTAAAGGCTAATCAAATCCGTTTAAGGCTGGGGGTTAGCCAAAAACCCTAAAGTCAACGCCTAACACGCGTCGCCGGGTAGCCTATTCCCGTAATAAATGGTAAAGTCTATGTATTCGATATCATAGCACAAAGTCTCAGAGAATTGAATCTCTGAGCACAACGTTACATGCGAACGGACTTAAACAATCCGCATGCTAGCCCGACTCAAACGGTAGTCGGTAAAGGCTCATCAAATCCGTTGATGGCTGAGAATTTGCCAAAAATTCTATAAGTACGAGTCATTGACGCATCAATTCTATGGGTTGGTCTCGTGACTCGAATATCCGCCACGCTCCAATACCTTAAGAGCCTAAACTGTGTATACTCCAGCAGACGTACGAGTATAAACTGTGTCAAACGTCGAACAGCGCATTACAATGAGGCCTGGACGCCGGACAACGCGTCGCAATGAAGCTCAAACGCCGGACGACGCTGTCAATCGATGATCAGTTCTATGTTGAAGCAACCAACTCGAGCTAAAAATCAAGAAATCAAGAATTGACTTCAGGTTCAAAATTCCAACAACGGTCAGACAACAAATGCAACACCGGAATCCTCACAGGCGTTCTACAAAGCACTGAATGACCTGAAGGAACTGAAGGAATCCAGAACAAAAGCCATTCCAAAGTCCCGTTATACCGACTAAAGGTTGGGACAATCACATCCAAAGTATTCCAGACTCTTCTATAAAAGAACGAGGCTAAAATACTTTAGAGGGGGTATCTGTAGGCGTATAAAATTGCCTATAGGTCCCGTTATACAGCTCGACGACGCTAATTCGACCAAATCGACCATCGGGCGACGTATCCAAGCACGACCGTTAGTCCGTGACACCGAAGCCGGATGATTACGCGACGAAGCGGGATAACGAGGCTACGAAGCCAACAAATCGCACCCAAGCATTGGAATGCATCCACTCGCACGCGGAATCAAACCAACGTTTCGGGGAATCACCGAGTCATCTAAACAAGAGCGAACTCGGTGATATAACGATCGAATCAAGATCAATTCCGGACTCGAACTCAGAAGCGGATTAACTACCATATTTGGAATCAAGTCAACAAGTCGATTCCAAACCAAGTCAACCACAAACCGAATCAAAGTCCAAATCAACAACGAATCGGAACCCGAACGACGGAACCCGAACGACGGACGAAACGAACACACCCGGGGGACTCGGCCCAAACCGAACCAACCCGGGGTGGCTCGGCATGAGCCGAGCCACCCCAAGGTGGCCGGCAAACCCCCCTCTCCCCTTGTGTGTTGTGTACACGTGCATACGCACAGGTTCGAGTGGCTATAAATAGGAGAGGTGTTGTTCATTCTAGGAGGTTGGATTTTGGAGGAGGCGAAGCCCTGCTGGATTGGAGATTCAAAACTTAGAAAAGATTCAATCTTTGGAGACTCGAAGACTTGCTCATCCGGATCTGGTGCTCAGCGATCGACAACGTCAAATAAGGCAGGAGTTCGAGAGGACCGGATCGGGAGATCTACGTTTCTATACTCCGGATCTAAGCTTGGTTCTTAGATCCCGAGATTGAGCGGTTGTTTCCTTGGTGAAACAATCCCTCCGGCTATTATCTCCCTTGGTGGAATAATACCCGTTATACTGCGTAGATCTACCCGGATCGAGATCACGCGGTGGTCCACGGATTAACCCCGGCGCAGGCAAAGAACCCACCAAAGCGAGTGACCGCATAACAGGAGCTCGCGATTCGTTCGACAAAGAAGGAAACAAGTTGTAATTTTTCTTTATTTGTATTTTGATTTTCATTGTAACCGGCTCTTATAAAAAGACCGGATCTTTGTAACTCGATAAATGATTATTAAAGTGTACAATGATATCAACAATGAAGAAAGCAACGATTTTTCCCACGAACACCATCGTATCTAGAACTCTATGAAGTCGAATAATCTCCTGAATCAATATCCTCGCATACGTCTCAGTTGTATAGTTAGTCTCCACTGGAAATAAAATGTGCTGACTTCATTAGTCTATCCACTATCAACCAAACAGAATCATGCTCTTCTATCGACTTCGACAACCCTATGATAAAGTTCATAGAAATGTCCGACCACTTCTACTCCGAAATCTGTAAAGGCTGAAGTGTTCCTGCCGTTCTCTGATGTTCCGCCTTCACTTACTGATAGGTGAGACACTTAGCTACATACTCTCAAATCTTTCTACGCATATCACTCCACCAAAAGTGTCTCTTTAGGTCCTTGTACATCTTCATCTTAGTGGTCCCTGAATTTACCGTGTACCGAGTACGATGTACTTCATCTAATAACTCCCTCTTAAGCTCTGCACTAGCTGGCATAAATAGTCTATCATTCTTCTGTGGACATCCATCTGTTCTAATGGCCCAATTAGCCTTAGGTTATTTGGTAATCTCCTTCTTTCAGATTTGAATCCAAGAGTCTTCCGACTGAGCTAATGACAACTCCGTTACTCCATGATGGATGTATTAACACAGCTCCCAAAAATGCACTGGTTAAACAAACCTCGGGTCAAAAATCAAACTGGCTAAGAGTGAGAAGATCTCTATACAATGAACACCTCAAAGCTGAAACCCGATATCGACGCTTCCTATTCAAAGCATCTGCTACGACATTCGCCTTCCCCCGATGATACTGAATCACGAACTCGTAATCCTTGATAAACTCAATCCATCTCCTCTGTCTCTGGTTTAGTTCCTTCTGAGAGAAAAGATACTTCAGACTCTGGTGGTCTGTGAACAACTCAAACTACACTCCATACAAGTAGTATCTCCAAGACTTTAGTGCAAATACCACTGCTGCTAACTCCAAATCATAAGTGGGATAATTCTGCTCATGTACCCTCAACTATCGTGTGATATATGCTACTACCCTCTGAGTCTGCATCAAGACGCCTCCTACTCCTACCAATGATGCATCTGCGTAGACGACGAACGTCCTGTCGCTGCTCGGAAAAGTCAAAACTGGTGCTGAAATCAACTTAGTCTTCAAAATATAAAAGGCCTTCTGGCACTCCACACTCCAAATGAACTGTACACCCGTAAGTGGCATCGAAATATTTGAGAAGTTCTGGATGAACTTCCTGTAATAGCCGGCTAAGCCTAAGAAACTACGAATCTCTGTCATCGTCTTTGGTGGTTCCCAATCAAGAACTGCTGTAACCTCAGCCGGGTCCACTGCTATGCCCTCTCTATTGATGACGTGACCGAGAAATCTGACTTTTGAAAGCCAAAATTCACACTTGCTGAACTTGGCATATAACTGATGCTCCTGTAGAGTCCTCAAAGCTAATCGTAGATGTTCCTCGTGGTCTGCCTCCGATCTCAAATAAATGAGGATGTCGTCGATAAAAACAATCACGAACTGATCTAAGAAGGGATGGAATACCCGGTTCATCAAGTACATGAATACCACGGGCACATTGGTCAGTCCGAATGGCATGACCATGAACTCGAAAGATCCATATCGAGTAAGAAAGGCGGTCTTGGGAATATCCATGTCCCGAACCCATAACTGATGATAACCAAAACAAATATCAATCTTCGAGAAGAACTACACTCCCTGCAGCTGGTCGAACAAGTCATCAATCCTAGGCAATGAGTACCTACTCCGGATAGTGACCTTGTTCAACTCCCTATAATCAATGCAAAATCTCATACTACCATCCTTCTTCTTCGCGAAGAGGACCAGTGTGCCCCTTAGAGAATGACTCCGATGAATAAAACCGTGAGCTAATAACTTGTCCAACTAGGACTGAAGCTCCCTCAAAGTAGCTGGCGCCATGCGATAGGGTGCACGGGATATCGGGGCTGTGCCCGGCTGCAACTCAATATAAACTTCAACCTCTCACACAGGAGGTAACCTAGGTATGTCCTAAAAGACATCCTGATACCCTAAGACAACTCTAGTCTCTAATAAATCAATACTCTGATCCCGTCGCATTACCTCCTCGATGTATGTTAGAAATGACTTCGCAAAACGGTTGCCCTGAGAGGTTGCTACAATCAACTCAGACCCATCGGAAGCTCACAAATTGACTGTCTTCGCAAAGCAGTCAATACTAATATGGTAGGAAGCCAACCAATCCATACCAAGGATGACATCAAACTCGGACACATGCAACACATCAACTCTATGACAAACTCCGACTCATCTAGACTAATAATACACATCCTACAAACGCTCTCCAGAAGCGATACCTCACCTAAAGGGATGGAAAACCGATAATGGAATGTCTAGAGGCTGAGCTACGATTTGGAGTCTAGTCATAAAAGCATACGAAATGAAAGAACACGAAGCTCCCAAATCGAAAAGAATATGGATGAGAAAAGGATTCATGAGGAACGTACCCTCCACAACTGCTCTGCTTGCTCCATGATCATGCAGAACTACTATATATACTCTGCCGGTGGCTGAAGACTGCTCTGCTGCTGGTGCTGGAGAATATAGGACCATCTACCTCTGGGGAACCTCCTGAACTGCTAGAACCTGCCCCTCAGTCTTCTGCTGTTGCTGATTTAGACCATTTCCCTTCTGAGCTCTTGTTGGTGCATTGCGGCACTCTAATGCCGTGTGCCCGACCTTGCGACAATTAAAACAAGTTCCCCGAAACTTGCACTACTGACGTGCTCTCTGATCCTGTTAGGATCCCTTCATATGAGGGCCCTGCTGCTGCTGCTGAGGTCCAGACAAGGGTCTCTTGTTCTTACCCTTGTCTCCGGTGTGCCCTCTCTTAGCACTCCCTTCCTTGTCCTTCTGAAACTTAGCCGTCCCATTTTCCTGAGAAATGACGGTTTCAGCTACTAGTGGTAGTGGTGTAATATGATTCGCCACAAGCTCCTCGATTGCTGCTATCCTAGCGACTAGGGGAGCCATAAGATCTATCAGGTACTAGGGAGCCTGTTGTGGCTCAGGTGGTGTCTGATGTGGCTCGGGTGAAGTTTGTTGTGGTTCAGCCTATCCAGATCTCTGAGTACATGGCATACCATATTCTGACATCTGAGCATATAACAAAAAGAGTTCATGAGTCAAAATAGATATATATACATACATAACGTATCACCATACAATTTTCACAACATACAGTATTCACACAAATACTTTAAACAAAAATAGTTATCATAAAAAAAATTCTCAAATTTTTGAGGTATACGCATATATCGTCCTCACTCATACTAGGAAATTCTTATCGGACTCTATACTTGAATCCTAAGAAACTCTATCCTAGCTCAACAACTTGACACAGGATGATCCTAAGGATACTGGAACTAGAGCTCTGATACCAACTGTGACGCCCCAGGGTTCACGCAAGGCTGCAGTCCAAGGTGAAACCAAGAATCTCAAACCTGCCATGCACCACACCATATAATAACATGTTTCACCATCACAATTACTATATCTCTAGTAGAGTCAAATAACAGGTGTAAGTACAAAAGCAAGTAAAAGATGATACAAGAGTCAACTGATGAAATAATAGAGATCAAATTAATACTTCATCATCTAACATACTAAAGTACAAGTCAATGTTTGAAGTGAATAAACTGGAACTTCTCAACAAGTCTCAAATACAAATATCTAAATCTAAGGAAATAAGGCACACAGCCTTTATAACTTCTAGAATAAACTCTCAAAATGTCTAAACAAAGCCTACAGTGGAGCTCAAAAGTAAAATATAACTATAATAGAATAGCTGAAGCTAAAGTGCCTCGCCATCAACCGGTGACTCTCCGGGCTCCGGGCTCGTTACCTGAAAGGGTGAGGGACAACGAGCGTCAAAGCGCAAGCGAGCAACATCACAACCAACCCCAAGAAAAAGGGCTTGTTGTATACAAAAAATACAGTTATAATATATATATATAATCAAAAATCCTATTTAGGTAATTACAATGTGAGCATAAGTACGTCGAGCGAAATAATCCAAACAAGGAAACCCTCATGTATATACCATGTAGCTCAGATTGTAAGTACTTAGGTATAAGAGGATTTTAGTATTTAGGAAGTTACAACACGAGCATAGGTACGTCGAGCGAAATAATCCAAACAAGAAAAACCTCATGTATATACCATGTAGCTCAGATTGTAAATCCCTAAATACCAAACCCAAAATCTAATGCAAGAACAAATAACTTAAAAGAATACAAAACCCATCTCTACTTCCAAACATAGTGTCATGTCGAACTCACATAAGTGTCATATGAGAAAACGATTAAGTGTCCAACATATAGACTATATAGATTAAATGTCCAACACATGGACTACATGAAGTACGTCCAACACATGGACTAAAAGTAACGAGTGTCCAAGGCATGGACTGAATATAACCAATGTCCAACGCATGAACGGAATATAACCGATGTCCAACGCATGGACTGAATTTAACCAATGTCCAACTCATGGACTAAATGTATCCAATGTCTAACGCATGGACTAAATATAACCAATGTCCAACACATGGACCGAATGAAATGAATGTCCAACACGAGGACTGAAAGGTAATGCATGTCCAAGACGGGGACTGAGTAAAATATATGTCCAACACGAGGACTAAATATAAATTATGCAAAGTGTAAGTATCGATGATATGTATATACACAAAAGATACACATAGACTCATGTCACATGTGCCTCGGTGTGCGGATCGGTACTTGTGTCAAAAGTCAACTCACATGTACAGATAAATCACTAACATTATAAACTAGTGGTAGATAATCGAGGTGACCCCAAAAAGAAACTCAAACAGATCAAAAATCTGTAAAACACCTCATCAGTCGACTCATGTGTCGACTAGGACTGGTCGACTCATTGGTCGACCAGACAAAATAAAAAACTGAACACTTTCATGTCAGTCGACTCATTAGTCGACTCATCAGTCAACTCATAAGTTGACTCATTGGTCGACTGAGCAGAAATCCCCAGTTTTCTGTTTACGATGATTATCTATGAAAATTGATAAAAACAAAGTTCTCTTTGTTCATGTCCAGCAATATATATTCAATTCTAACACATGTATATCATCAGAAAAGAAAGATTTGCATGTAATATTTTGCATTAAAACCCTAAACTTATTTCTTCATGTTTAAAAACATGTTGAAAACATTAAATCACCTGAAACCCATATTTAAGACTAATTCCAGATGTTGATCTATATTATAAAAACATTGGTGAGCTTTTTACTAACTGAAAAATATAGATCTTACAGCTTAGAATGTAAAGCATCTATTTTTATACACAAAATATGTTTTAGGCTCAAAAACCTGAAATAAAAACTAATAGAAACTATACAAATAGTGGGTGAGGGCTGGGCGAGATGTTACTCGCCTCTGATATGATGTACAAACTCCTGGATCTGCCATAGCACAATCTCCTCCGCTGCACCGCACGAAATCCTATGCAAACTCCTTCGTGAACTCCTCCAAAACATCAAAAATCCGAGCTAGGGTTTGAGAGGGAGAGATGGGGGCTAGGGTTTTGAGTTCTTAAGGTGTTCTCGGGTAGGAGATATCATATATAAGTGGTCAGACCCGATACAAAACCGAACAGACCCATAAACTAAAAGAAAACCCGAAATCAGCCCGTTAGTCGACTCTTAGGTCGACTCATCAGTCGACTCATTGGTCAACTGATAAGTCGACTGAGCAAACAAAAATCTAGTTTCGTGCATTTCTTGGTTATCTGCAAACACCCATGCACAAAACTCTCTACATATACACTCATACATCTCTAATAGCTTGTTATCAAGAATATCCATGACTTCAAGCTATTTATCATAATAAAAATTATTTATCACCAATAAATTCACATATCTTCATAACCAAAAAATACGGGGTTTTACATTAATTATCCTATACATGATCATTTTAAGTGTAAAAGAATAATTTGTATAACATAAAGGAAATTAGACTAGTTTCATACAATTTTAAGATTCCTACAAGAATTAATTTCACATCTTAAGAAATAAAAACAAGAAGAAAAATAACTAATTACAAAAAGAAAAGAAAAATCTAAACTATGAACAAGAAAATAAATCCACTCTACAAATTAAAGTGCAAAAAGGAAATAAAAAGATAAGAAAATAAATCTACACCACAAGCATGAATGTAAATCTAACTAATAAGCAATAATAAAGAAATTACTTAAAAAAATAAAAGAGAAAAATAAAAGAAATGCAAACCTCCAAATAATTCTTCATCTCCATCTTCATCATCCAACAAAGAGAAGAAATATTTAAAGTGGTGAAAAAATTATTTTATTAATTGTAACAAAAGTTACAAATTTGGAAGGTCTTCTCAATTAAGAGTGGTCCTCCTCTCCAAATGGAATTACAAAAATTTTCACATGCTTAACCCTTCACTCTCTACCCCTATTTATAGTAAATATCAGTGAATGTGAGCACTTGGATCAAAATCTTTTCCAAAACAATCCATTTTTAGCCTTTGATGCATAATAGAATGTCTGACATCGATGCCAGCATCGATGCCCGCATCGATGGTAGTATCCATTGTTGGACCCTAGAGGGGGGGTGATTAGGGTCAAAAGGCTCTAAT
>BQKN01066314.1:1366760-1382904 GCA_022839385.1 Asparagus kiusianus | reverse complement strand
ACGACTTCTCTGGAAAATACTAACGAATGGCTATAGGAACGGTCGACCGGACCGGTCGACCGCTTTCTGACATATTGCAGAAAACAGGTTTTTGACCAACTTGAAATATTTGCAAAATATTTGTTTGAGCTCTGAAAATTCTGAAACTTTGTAAAATATTTTTAATACTAAAAACAAACTGTTTGGAAAAAGAATTTTGCAGATAGGTCCTCATACTTGTAAAAAATAAGGTTTTGTGAAAACCGCTTAAAAGCTTAAATATAAAAACGTGTGTGTGAGTCCCAATAGCTTCAAGTAAACACAGTAACACTTTGCCTACATTCTAGCACTAGAGAGAAACATAAAAGAAAGCTAATATCCTCATATTGAAAGTAATACTTGAGCTTTGATATAGCTTGAATCGGATGAAGCTTTTATTCGAATTTGTCGTTCTTGAAATAACGTTGCTTCATCTCTTGGCCTCCTCCTCCTTTGGATATCATCGTTGTAGCATATATTCCATCCATCCTCCATTAATAGCACTAACGAGCTTGATAAATGAATTTACTACATTTACACTCAATAAGCCATTAGTACCGATAATGGTGGTTGTAAAACATCATCAAAACATAAGGGTTAACATCCATGCTCTAATAAAAATTTTGACTTCACGGTTGGCTTCGTTTCGTCGAGATAGGAGATTTTTATATATTATATGTTAAATTCTGCCTTCCAGATTTGAAGATATCATCGTTTCTTTGCGACCAACCATCTTGAATACATTTTTTTCATATTTGATTTTTTTTATTTTCTCAGGCTTCTACAAGCTACTCGGCTTGATTCTGGGCTTGGGGTTTTTGGCTCTTTCTTGTTTTCTTCATTTAATTCATAGGTTTTTGTTGAGAGAAGAGATCTTGGGTTTTATTCTTGATTAACCTACAATTAAAGATAAAAATAATTATTAGTGGTATATTTATTCATGTAAAATAGATAATGAGGGTATAAAATTATAATAAAAATATGATTATCATCTAGGCTAAGTCTCTTCATCTGAAGATGAATGTTGCTGGCAAGTCATTAACTAGTTAGGGAATAATGATAGGTACTCGTTTGATTCTTCAAATTGGGACTCCGATGCCAGCCTTTAAGAGATGCTCAAGGAGCTGATGTCGAATATGGCCACTGTCGACCCTACCACAATGGGGGGAAGATGATAAACTGCTAACTTAGGAAGACCCATAGATCCACCACCTAAACATCCAACATGGTGACCGGTTCGAACAAAGAGAACCTCCCACTGAGGATAACGTGGTCTAGGTAAACATAGGCGATGAAGCCAACCCAAAACCTATATTCGTCAATGATAGTCTCCCCCCAGAAGAAAAGTAGGAGTTGATTGCCCTCATTTGGGAGTACAACGACATTTTTGCCTGGAACTTTGAAGACATGCCAGGACTTGATCCGAACGTAGCGATGCATCAGCTCAACATTAAATCGGATGCCAAGCTTGTCAAACAACAACAAAGATGGTTTTGCCCACAAATTGTGGAGGTGATTGAGGCTGAAGTTAAAAATCTAATCAATTCAGGCTTCATTCGGGAAGAGCAACATCCCGATTGGCTCACGAACATTGTTCCGGTTTTAAAGAAGAATGGGCAAATTAGGATCTGCATCGGTTTTAGAGATCTGAACACCGCCTACCTAAAAGATGACTTTTCTCTCCTTATCATGGATGTCATCATCGACAACACATTTGGATTCGAGAGAATGTTATTTATGGACGGATTCTCAGGATACAATCAAATCAAGATGTATCCAAATAATGAGAAACATACTACCTTCAGGACACCTCTCGGTGTCTTCTGTTTCACAGTCATGCCCTTCAGCTTGAAGAACGTAGGCGCTACATACCAACAAGCAATGGTGAAGATTATCCAGGAACACATTCGAAAAACCGTCGAGTGCTACGTTGATGATTTTGTCATTAAAAGCTGCAACAAAGATGATGACATTAAAGACTTGAGGATAATGTTTAATCTCATGTGAAGTCATCAATTGAAGATGAACCCTACCAAGTCTTTCCTCAAAATGTCTAGTGGAAAATTCCTCGGGTTCGTCGTTACCACGAAGGGCATCCATATTGACCATGATAAGGTGAAGGTGATAAATGAATTACAACCCTTGAGAAACCTCAAGGAACTCAGGGGACTAAGAGGAAGACTTGCTTACATCCGGAGATTTATTTCGAATCTGTTCAGAAATGTTAACCATTCTCGATGCTCACAAAGAAGGGCGTATCTTTTATTTGGGATGATGCCTATCAGAAGGCATTTAAAGATATCAAGGCATATCTCTCAAATACTCCTGTTCTCGTAGCACCAAAGTTGGGTAAACCGTTGTTGATTTACGTCAAGGCGATGAACCACTCGTTAAGTGCTTTACTTGCATAAGACGATGACAACGGTCATGAGCAAGCAATAAATTACCTAAGTCAAATTTTGGTAGGTGCCGAATTTTAATACCCAATGATCGAAAAGGAATGTCTCGCGTTGGTGTTCACCATACAGAAGATGCAACACTACTTCGTTAGGCAGACGATTTATGTTATCTCGAACGTTAATCCAGTCTAGTTTTCATAACGCAACCGGCCTCCATGAATTGACGGCTAGTAAAATGGGCCCTTCTCCTATCCTAATATGACTTTCATTTTAAGTAACAGAAGTCAGTTAAAGGATAAGTAATTTGTGATCTTCTTGTGGCTAACCCTACAATGGATACAGCCGAATTATATGAAGATTTGCCTGATGAAACCCATGAAATCAACTCTACCTTGTATCAATAGGTGTGGCAATTGTACTTTGCGGGACTTTCAGAGTGACTAATATGATAAGCGCTCCTAGTAAGTCTAGAATTTCTATGAGAGTTAGAGTTGTCGTAGTTTCCTCGGAGAAGCATGTGATACCCCGAGCCTACTCATTGATAGGAAAATGTTCCAACAACATAGACAAATACAACATGATGCTTATGGGACTCAATTTGGCTAAAGAGCTGGGGGTCGAATATCTCAAAGCTTTTGGTGATTCCGAACTAATAGTCAACCAAATACGTGGAGAGTACGAAGTCAGAAACTAGAGCCTGATTCTGTACCACAAGGCGACCGTCGAGATGACAGACTCTTTTGAAGGATTTTTCATTGAGTACATCCCACATTTCCAAAATACATATGCAGATACAATGGCAACATTAGCAGTATCTCTGGCACAGCCTCCTGAAATAGAACAATTGGTCACCGGGAGAACTCACCAGCTCTTCATACCAGAGTGCACCTTAGAAGCCAAAGAAGCACACCGCGACCATAATTGAACTCAAGCCCCAAGACTGGTGTTTTCCTATTATTGACTATGTCTTGCACTGTATTTTACTAGAAGAAATAAAAGAAAGAGGCTTGGTACAATGAAGAACACCAAGATTTTATTATAATCTGGCAACTCAGATGTTGTACTGTCGCGCATATGACGGTTTGATACTACGATGTCTTTCAACCAAAGAGGCGGAGGGGGTTCTTAAGGAAGCACATGACGGAATCTGCAGTGCACACAAGCTCAGTCCCAAGCTCTGTGATCATCTCAGAGGAATGAGATATTATTAGCCAACCATGGTCAAGGACGTAGTTGACCACGCCCGACGATGTCATATGTGTCAAGTACATGCAAATTACATGCACCAACCCCTAGAGCACTTGCACCATTCGTCCACTTCATGGACATTTCAGACATGGGGAATGGACATCATTGGTCCTATCTTCCAACCATCGGTTGAAGGTGACCACTTCATCCTGTTGATTACTGACTACTTCTCCATGTGGGCCAAAACTATTTTTCTCAGAGAAGTAAAGATGAGAAATGTCATCATGTTCATCAAACACCACATCATTTATCGATATAGTGTGCCGAAGCAAATCGTGCATGACAACAACTCTTAATTTATCAGTAACACCTTCATCAAATTCTGTGGGAAGTTTAGGATTGAAGACGTTTCATTAAATTCTGCGGGAAGTTTAGGATTGAAGACAATCATAAAAATTTTATCAAAACTCATGAGAACCAACAAACAAGACTGGGACGATAAACTTGGTGAAGCTCTCTGGGTATATCGTATGATAGTCCACATACCTACTGGTGTAACCCTGTATTCCTTGGTATACGGATAAAAAGCCATCCTCCCATTAGAGATTCAAATTCTCTCCCTGTGTATTGCTCTCGGCACGGGGATGATGACTGATCAACAATATCATAAACGTCTTGAAGAACTCGAAATGTTAGATGAAAAGTTCTTAGAAGTCCAGCAGCAAATTCAATTTTTTCAAGCCAGAATCTCCAGGGCTTTCGATAAGAAAGTCCAACATCGAAGCTTTAAAGAAGGAGATTTGGTCTTTGTCGTTCAATGACCGATGATTCTCAATTCCAAGAAGAAGGAAAAATTTCAACCCAAATGGGAAGGACCGTTCATGGTACAAATGGTTTACTCGATCGGCGCATATCATTTGGTCACCCAAAATGGTGACAAACTCATGATGCCATTAAATAGGAAGTTCCTAAAGAAGTACTATCCCTAGTATATTCGGGATAACCTATTTAATGGGAAGTTCCTAGAGAATGCTACATAGGGTATTCTTAAGAATAACCCAAAACCTATTAATTCTTAATCATAACATAAAAAATGAAATAATTAAGAACCTCCCACTGTGGCTATTTAATTATTTTTAAGATGATTAAAACCCTTCCACTGTGATTTTCAAAATGCCTTTCGTTGAGATAAGATTCAATGACTTCATCAAGTCAATCTTCCCTACGAAGCTCCCACTGTGACTTTGAGATCCTTCAAGGATAAAATACAGTTCATCTGCCAACATGACAAACCCTTTCTCAGTCATCAGCATTTTCATGATAACCAAACTTTCTTGTGAAGAGAAAGATAGCAAGAATTTTCTTTCCTTCGTCCATAACCTTTGGTTGATTTCAATCGCCATGATCTATTCCATCCACTCCCACTGTGTTTTGGAACCTTCTTTTGTCGAGATGAGATTTGATTGCCCCATTCGATCAATCTTTCCTCGTAAAACTCCCACAATGCAGTTGTGGAGTACTTAATGATTCATGGTCCTCCACCACAAAATCTCTCACTGATCAAATTAATTGACAGTAAGTCCACAACATTCTTTTAGCTGAGTCCATCCAAATTCCGACCGTGTCTATGTACTTAACACTCCCACTGTTAAAGTCCTAACGCAATACTTGAAATCTCAATATGATGATCCATGGTGGTCATCGAAACCCCCTTTGTATCAAGATCTTGTCACTTAGCACCAAAACCCCCACTAAGTGAGGTGTACAAGTTAACATTCTTATTGTTATTTGTATCTTCACTCTCCCTATTTCTTGGTCTAACCTTCCTATAGTTAGGACCAAAAGCCAAAATCCCCTCGTGATTCTTTCAATAAACAAGAGGCCCATTTTTAAAGCTGGATTTTCCTTTCGATAAACGCAAGGCCTCTACCCAATTTGAATGATCAAACCTATAAAAGTTAGGATCGTCTCAATCCTCCACTTGGTCAAACCTTCTCACAGTTTCGATCAAAGTTAGAATTCCATCTTAATAAACGAGAAAGTTGTCTTCCGATCAGGTAATCAATCATATAAAAGTTACTGTTATCCATATCTCTTCGATTTTCGCAGTGAAGATCTCACTCTTAGTTTCACTATTCAGGAGTCTCGAGGTAGAGATTCTACTTTGAGTTTCTTTCATAGGAGATAGAATATAAAATTCTACCTCTCTAGCATCATCTTGATAAACGAGAAATCCGTCTTCAGATAGGGTAATCAATCCTATAAAACTTAGGGTTATCCAAATCATTTCAATTCTCAGAGCGGAACTTCCACTCTATGTTTCTTTTACATGAGATAGAATATAAAATTCTTTCTCTCTAGCACTAGGTTTATCTTTACCTCCAAAAGAAGATATAGAGATAGAATATAAAATTCTTCCTCTTTATAGTTGGGTTCGTCTTTACCCTAAGAAAAGACACATCTTTCCACCAAAATCCATAACTTTCATGTATAGGGTACTTTATCTCGAACCCTAAATAGAGATAATTCTACGCCTAACACGTGTTGCCGGTTAATCTTTCATCGTGAAAAAGACACTAGGATTTATGCCTAGAGAAATTTGTCTCAATCCCCAATTAGAGATAAGTCTGTGCCTAACACACATTGTCGGATCGTCCGTTCCCGTAAAAATGACCAAGTCTACGTATTCAACGTCGTAGCACCAAAATCCACGCCTTTCATGTATGAGGGACTTTATCTTGCACAGTTGCACCCTAAATAGTGATAAGTTTACGCCTAACACACGTTGTCGGTTAATCTTTTACTGTGAAAAAGACACCAGAATTTATGTCTGGGGGAATTTGTCTCAATCCCTAATTAGAGATAAGTCTGCGTCGAACACGCGTTGTTGGGTGGTCCGTTCCCACGAACACGACTAAGTCTACCTATTCAACATTGTAGCACCAAAATCCATGTCTTTCATACATGGGGAACTTTATCTCGATCCTTAAATAGAGATAAGTATGCACCTAACACGTGTTGCCGGTTAGTCTTTTGCCGTGAAAAAGACACCAGAATACGTGTCTGGGGACATTATCTCGATCCTAATCAGAGATAAGTCTACGCCTAACACGCGTTACCGCGTGGTCCATTCCCGTGAAAATGATAATTGATAATCATATTTTATTATAATTTTATACCTTCATTATCTATTTTATATAAATAAATATACCACTAATAATTGTTTTTATCTTTAATTACAGGTTAATGAAGAATAAAGCTCAAAATCCTATCTCTCAAAAAAACCCACGAATTAAATGAAGAACACAAGCAAGAGCCAAAGAGCCCAAGCCCAGAATCAAGCTGAGTAGCCTGTAGAAGCTGGAGAAAATAAAAAAATCAAATATGAAAAAAATGTATTCAAGATGGTTGGCCGTAAAGAAACGACGATATCTCTCAATCCAGAAGGTGGAATTTAACATATAATATATGAAAATTACCTATCTCGACGAGACGAAGCCATCCGTGAAAGAAAAATTTTGATAGGACATTGATACCAGTATCGATGCTGGCATCGATGCCGGCATCGATGCCAGTATCGATGCTGGCATCGATACTGACAATTCTGTTACGGATTAAGGGCTGATTTTTAATGGTTTTGGATAAGATTTCAATCCAAGGGCTCACATTTATTGATGTTTACTATGAATAGGGGTAGAGAGTGAGGGGTTAGAGGTGTGAAAATTTTTATAACTCGTTTTGGAGAGGAGGGCTACTCTTAATTGAGAAGGCCTTCCAAATTTGTAACTTTTTGTTACAATTAATAATAATAATTTTTTCACCACTTTAAATATTTTTTCTCTTTGTTAGATGATGAAGATGAAGATGAAGAATTATTTAGAGGTTTGTATTTCTTTTTTTTCTCTTTTATTTCTTTTTTATTGCTTATTAGTTTAGATTTATTTTTATGCTTATAGTTAGATTTTATTCTTGTTAAATAGCCAAGAGGTTAGAACCCTCTTACCTTAGATTTATTTTATGCTTATAGAGTAGATTTATTTTTTTGTATTTAATTCTTATAATTTATTTTGTAGTTTAGGTTTTGTAATTTATTTTGTAGTTAGATTTTAATTTTTTGCACTATTCACCTTGAGGCTAGAACCCTCTTGGGTTTAGTTTTTTCTTTTAGTTTATTTTTATTTTGTTTGATTCGCCTTTAAGCTAGAACCCTCTAGGGAATCACCCTTTTCTAAGAAGTGGGTTCAATTTTAGATTACCCATATCTATAATTGAATTCACCATCTTTAATTTTTTATATTTTCTTTTATTCTTGAATTTTATTTTTGATATGTTTCTCAATTTTATTCATTCTTCTTTCTTGCCTTATTGATCATATTTATTCTCAAACACAATGATCTACACACTATCACTCTCATATCTCTCCACAATCACATTCACTCATTACTCCTATCTGTCACGCACACAACATAAGAACCAATTTTATATTTTCTCCTACAAAAATACCTTCCTCGTGGGATCAATATGTTTATACTATAACTTGACACGGTTGTGCACTTGCAACCTTTTTGGTACATGTTTATGCCACATCAAGTTTTTGGCGCCGTTGCCGGGGAAGGTGCTTAAGTAGGTTTTAAATTATTTTGGTTCTTTAACTTGTGTGTTTATTGTGAAGGAAACACTTGGAGCTTGAAGATCGCGGATTGGAGAACTAGGATTTGAAGATTTGCTTTCGGGTAAGTCTTCTTTCTAGCATTTTCAATTCCACCCCTTTTAGTTAGCTTCACAATTAGAGATAATTAGGATTTAAAAAAAAGATTTTAATTTTGTTGACCATAATAAAATCCGTCTTTCACTTGGATATTAACTAACAAGAGAATAAACTCAAACAATTTTCCCCCTTCTCATAGTTGTTTGATTGTTAACCCTAATAAAAAAATATAAAGATTTTCTTTTTATCATCTTTTTTAGTCGCTTTTAATTTTTAGGGTTGCATTTCATATAGTGTAGAAATTCACCAAGTGATTTGAGCATCTTGAATTGGCACACACTTAAAAATATTTTTAAGGGCAAAACCCCATAATCAAGATAAGGTGAGGGATTTCATCACCCTTTCCTTAGCCCAAAAATCACTAATTTCTCACTACACTACCCAAGCCTAATAAAACTCATTAGACGTTGGCCCTAAGGACTCGAGCTCAATAAGGAATAAGAAATCCTAAAGTGAACCGGTTTAAGTTTTCTCAGATTAGTTGGTGTCTAAGGCGAGGTTTAGGGGTTGCGTAAAGCGCTCCGTAAGGAAAGAGGTACTTAATTGATCTTTGATCACCCTCTAGTACTATCCTTACCTGGCTAACTACCTGGGTAAAACTTTAATCTTTTCACTGTAGGAGTTTTTGGTTAGGGGCTGGTCTAGTGAGTTAGGCTAAATCCTAGAATTAGAGTGATTGAAAAGTGATTGCTTTGTTTTGTTTTACTTAAGTTTTCTCTATCTTTTTCTTAAAAAAAACTAACTTTCTTTCTTTCCTTAAAAAAAAAATTTGTTTTGGTGTATGCAAACTTGGGTTAGGGATAATTCTCATCGTTTAATCTGTGTTGAACTAATCCAAGAAATGGTAAATCAACCTGTTCTCCAGGATATGTGTTACCCCACCAGAAATGTAATTCCATCTTGCATAAGGCTCCCTGAGGCAAATGGAGCAAATTTCGAGCTTAGACCGTATTACATAAACATACTTCCCAAATTCCTAAGAAATAAAATAGAAGATGCATATATTTTTATTTCGGAATTTGAGGAAGTATGTATTATGATTAAAATGAGAGAATTAACCGAAGATACGATTAAGCTTAGATTTATTCCATTTGCTCTTAAGGATAAAGCAAAAAAAATGCCTGTACAGCTTACCGACAAATTCCATCTCAACTTGGGATGAATTCGTCACCGTTTTTCTTAAGAAATTTTTCTCTATTCACAAAACGGTAAAGCTAAGAAACATCATTCAAAACTTTAAAATTATTTCGGGAGAGCCATTCTGGAAATATTTCGACCGATTCAAAGATCTTTTAATCCAATGTCCTCATCATGGTCTAGAAAAATAGCGATTGTGCCAAGTCATATATGAAGGATTGGTCTATTCTTCAAAAACATCTTTAGAATTGATGTGTCAGGGAGATTTTATTAGGAAAAACGCCGATTAAGCTTGGGAGTTTCTAGAGAGTTTATCCGAGAAAACAATGTAATGAGAACACTGTGATGACAGGGTTTTCAATTCTAAGTCTAGTGGTCCTTCCTTGGAGTCAAGCATTGCTTCTGAAGCGAAGATGGCAACAATTCTGCGGAGGTTAGAAGCCTTAGAAATTAAGGAACGAGCTCCAGCTCAAATCAATCATGTTTCTACCCAAGGATGTCATAATTGTCAGTCTCCTACCCACGTTTCAAAGGAATGCCCTCTCCTAGGAAATAATCAGCCATTAGGACAGATGAACGCTGCATTCCAGCGCCCTAGAAATGATCCATTTTCTCCAACCTACAATCTAGGTTGGAGAAATCATCCCAACTTTGCATGGAATCAAGGAAATTCTCCCGGAACTCAAAACTTCACCCCCGCTTCAACCCAACAAATTCCTAGGGGAAACACAGTTCCTTTCAATCCACGATTTTAACAACCCAATCTGCCGTATCAAAATCAATCTCTTCTTTATCAAGTTGTAATTCAGACTCCTCATAATCCAGATCAGGATAAACGTCTCAATGTCTTGGAAAGGGGTTTGGAAACCATAAGTAAGGCCTCTACTCAAACTACAAATATGTTAACTCAAACGTCCAACACTCTGAATTCCTTTATGCAATCAACCGGACAAATGCTCAACTCTAACACTCAAGCTATAGCTAGATTAGAAACCCAGCTTGGTCAACTAGCTAGTGCCGTGAGTGAAAGAGAGAAAAGAAAATTTCCGAGTCAACCTGTGGTCAACCCTAAGGACACAGGATGCAGTTCATCCTATGAAGCTCAAGTGAATACAATCCATTCACTTCAGTTAGGTAGACAGGTCAATAATCAAGTGAGAACTCCCCCAAATTAAACTTTTGATCTAGTACAAATTCCTTCTCCTTCTCCTTCTGATGAATCTATTCAACAATCACCCACCTCAGATGACCAAGAACCTGAACCGGAACCTGAGCCTGCTTTTGATAGGTTTAGACCAGTTGCTCCTTTTCCAGATAGACTCAGGCTTAGAAAACACTCCTCTCAAGAGGAGAAGATCCTAGAAACATTCAAGCAGGTTAAGGTCAATATTCCTCTTTTAGATGTAATTGAACAAATTCCATCTTATGCTAAATTTTTAAAAGAATTATGCACTAAGAAGAGGAGAATAAATGTTCAAAAGAAATCCCATACCTTTCAAACGTAAAGATCCAGGTTCCCCCATCATTTCATGTATCATTGGTAATACTCACATTGATAAGGCGCTCTTAGACTTAGGGGCCAGTGTCAATTTGCTTCCATATTCAGTCTACCAGCAATTGGGTCTAGGTGTACTGAACCCAACTAAATGCACCTTACAGTTGGCTCATAGATCTGTTAAGGTCCCTATGGGTGAGTTAGAGGATGTTCTGATTAAGGTTGGAGATTTTATTTTTCTAGTTGATTTTGTATTCTTAGAAACACAGCCTGTTTCCAATCCCAAAGGACAGACACCTGTCATCTTAGGACGACCTTTCTTAGCCACTTCTAATACTCTCATCAACTGTAGAACTGGTCAAATAAAGCTGTCATTTGGGAATTTGACTGCTTATCTCAACATTTTTAATCCAAAGGACCAGCCAAATAATCAGTCTCTAGAAATAAATTACATTCAAGAAAGATCAGAAGAAGAAAAAAAAGAAGAAGAAGAGTCTGATTTGAGTTTTGAGGAAATTTTTGATGAAGAGTTAGAATTTTTAGAAGAAGCAGATCAGGTCTTAGAAGAAGCAGATCAGGTCCTTGAAAATAATGAAACTGTGTTAAACATTTGCTGCTTTGAATTAAATTTTAAAGAACTCTTCCTTGATGAACTTAGATTCTTGATGAATAATCAACAACCAAATTTTTAGAACTCTACAGAAGAATTGGTTGCTAGAAAACAAAACTTCACAGTACAAGAGTCTGAGTTCATTAAGAAATACAAAATGCATGACACCAATAATACCAACATTACTTTGTTGCAAGAATTATTGAATACCCCAAAATGCTTGGAATTTCACATTATTGATTATATCATTATGAATTTATTTAAAATTCGGGGAAGAATTTTCAACAATAAGGTAAGATTCAATGTAGAATACGAGCTTTTCGTGTTGAACACTTCATTCTACATTATTTATTTTGTTTATTTCAGAATAATAAAAAGAATTTATTCTTCTCTCATTCGAGAGTTTCTTATTCAGTTGAAAAAAATAATAAAAAAAGAAAAAAAAGAGAAAGAATAAATTTTTGATTCCATCCTCCTCAGACCAAAGGTAATTACAGATTTTTATCAGCTGACCAAATGTAAGTATTTCACTTCTTATCTGCTTTACTTTGTGTATCATAGAGTTTGCATTGAGGACAATACAAAATTTAGGTGTGAGGGTGGGAATTAGTAATTTTTTCTCTTTGTTTTACATTTTTTTGTTGCATTTTTTGTCGTTTTTTTCCTTTTCCAAAAAAAATTATAAAAATATCGTCACTTGCCAAATTGATAGAGTTATGTAATAATTAATTTATTTGATAAATTTTAAATTTTCTAATCTGTTATTTACTCAAGTTCACTTTTTATGATAACTCTAAATAAAGTTCTTAAGAAATGATTTTCAAAGTAGTATACTTTACTTAAGCCTTAACTTAGATTTTTATTTAAAATAATGGAATACATGCTTAGCTTAGAGTTAAAAATAAATTTTCAAAGTGGCTTGACTTACATCTTTTTCAGAATATGTACACATATACATATACAAAAAAATTGCAAAAAGAAGAGTGCGAAAAATGGGCACCAAAAAAAGAAAAAAAACTCTTAAATTCAAGGTGATTCTTCTTATAAAGCCTAAGCTGATCGAGTAATTAAGCCCAAGGAGTATTTCCATACTTAATGACCTAAGCCCAATTGGGTTGAGATCCATTGGACCAAAACACGTTAAATGGTCGCTTAGAAAGCCCGTAAAAGTAGAAAAAAATCACCAAGGAAGAAAGAGTTAAAAATAATAATAATATAAAAAAATAAAAATACTAATTCATGTTTTATACATAGTTATATTTGTATATATGGTCTTGGAAAATATTTTAGATCAAGCAACTTGAATATTATTTTAAACAAAGAGTTAGCATGTTATTTTCAAAACTTTTAAATTAAATTTCTAAGTTTGGCTTGATTTTGTATTGCTATAATGAGAAGATTTCTAGGAAATATACCTTAGAGTTATATATAAAAATGTTTTCTTGAGTAATAACTAGCTTCAATTATCAAGTAAATTTAGTTGTTTACTAATTTTTTTTAATTTGGCAAGTTGACCGAATTTTATGGGTATATTTACTGCAAACCCTCACGAGACTACAACTCGTCCACTAGGGTAACTTAGGGGTTTAAAGGCTTATTGTATGCGCTAAATACAACCGCGATTTCTGCGAAAGTGAGTTAGGTTTTTTTTTATTTTATTTTCTTTACTAGAGGACTAGCAAAAGTTTAGGTGTGGAGGTATTTGATAATCACATTTTATTAGAATTTTATACCCTCATTATCTATTTTATATAAATAAATATATCACTAATAATTGTTTTTATCTTTAATTACAGGTTAATGAAGAATAAAGCTCAAAATACCATCTCTCAACAAAAACCCATGAATTAAATGAAGAACACAAGCAATAGCCAAAAAGCCAAAGCCCAGAATCAAGCCGAGTAGCCTGTAGAAGCCAGAGAAAATAAAAAAATCAAATATGAAAAAAATGTATTCAAGATGGTTGGCCGTAAAGAAACGACGATATCTCTCAATCCGGAAGGCGGAATTTAACATATAATATATGAAAATCGCCTATCTCGACGAGACGAAGCCATCCGTGAAAGCAGAATTTTGATAGGGCATCGATGCTAGTATCAATGCTGGCATCGATACTGACAATTCTGTTACGAATTAAGGGCTGATTTTTGATGGTTTTGGATAAGATTTCAATCCAAGGGCTCACATTCATTGATGTTTACTATAAATAGGGGTAGAGAGTGAGGGGTTAGAGGTGTGAAAATTTTTGTAACTCCTTTTGGAGAGGAGGGCTACTCTTAATTGAGAAGGCCTTCCAAATTTGTAACTTTTTGTTATAATTAATAATAATATATTTTTTATCACTTTAAATATTTCTTCTCTTTGTTGGTTGATGAAGATGAAGATGAAAAATTATTTAGAGGTTTGTATTTCTTTTTTTTCTCTTTTATTTCTTTTTTATTGCTTATTAGTTTAGATTTATTTTTATGCTTATAGTTAGATTTTATTTTCTTGTTAAATAGCCAAGAGGCTAGAACCCTCTTGCCATAGATTTATTTCATGTTTATAGAGTAGATTTATTTTCTTACATTTAATTCTTGCAATTTATTTTGTAGTTTGGATTTTGCAATTTATTTTGTAGTTAGATTTTAATTTCTTATACTATTCACCTTGAGGCTAGAACCCTCTTGGGTTTAGTTTTTTCTTTTTCTTTATTTTTATTTTGTTTGATTCGCCTTTAGGCTAGACCCTCTAGGGAATTATCATTTTCTAAGAAGTGGGTTCAATTTTAGATTACCCATATCTAATTGAATTCACCATCTTTAATTTCTTACATTTTCTTTTATTCTTGAATTTTATTTTTGATTTGTTTCTCAATTTTATTCATTCTTCTTTCTTGCCTTATTGATCACATTTATTCTCAAACACATTGATCTACACACTATCACTCTTATTATCTCTCCACAGTCGCATTCACTCATCACTCCTATCTGTCACGAACACAACATAAGAACTATTTATATTTTCTCCTACAAAAACACCTTCCTCGTGGGATCGATATCTTTATACTATAACTTGACACGGTTGTGCACTTGCAACCTTTTTGGTACATGTTTATGCCGCATCAATAATGTTTACGTATTCAAAATTATAGCACCCAGTCTAAGAGAGTTTATTCTCTTAGCATAACATTACATGTGAAACGAGTTTCAACTATTCACATGCTAGCCCGATTCAAACGGTAATTGGTAAAGGCATGCCAAATCCATTGATGGCTGAGAGTTTGCCAAAAATCCTATGAACACCCCACAAGGGATGATTAAGTCTATGTATTCAAAATCATAGCACTAAGTCTAAAAGAATTGATTTTTTAGTACAACGTTACATGTGAAACAAGTTCAACAATTCACATGCTAGCCCGATTCAAATGGTAATCGCTAAAAGCACATTAAATCCATTGAGGGATAAGGATTTGCCAAAAATCCTATAAGTATTGTGATTATTTGTCCTAGATTGGATATAAAAAGTCATAATACGAAGGAGAACACACTAAGTACACTACTTGATTTTCAACCTTTAGCGACGCGGAAATCCGTCGCTAAAGGTTGAAATTTTGTCGCTATAACTTTTAGAAATAGAAAAAAACAAATTCTGTCACTAAATAACCATCTGTACATTAAAGGTCCATAATTGATCTTTTGGCGACGGGATTTCCGTTGCTAAATTTTAGTGATGGTAAAATAGCGATGGATTTTCTGTCGTACTTTTTTTCTGAACAAAAGAAAAAAAATATTAGCGACAGCTTATCCGTCGCTAAATGTATCTTTAGTGATGGCTAATCCATCGCTAAAGACATGTTTATTTTTAAATTTTTTTTCCATGTCCATTTTCCGTCGCTACATATATTTCTTTAACGATGGAAAATTCGTTACTGAAGATATATTTTTGTTTTTCTTTTTTTTCTATTTCTAAATATATCTTTAGAGACTAATTTTCTGTCTTTAAAAATGAAAGATATTTTTTAAAAAAATTTAAAATTGAAAAAACCCTGTATAATATCGATAATAAATTTAAAAACCTTGTTCAATAAGTAGTATAATATTCAATCCAACGTATATATAACACATATTTTTTTAGTAAAAACAAATAAAAGTACCCCGACATGTACATAATAAAACAAATTAATATATCTCGACATGTACATAATAAATATTGTTTATACAACACATTCATTGTTTTCAAAGTTAAATTAGTCCCAATCAATCCTCCTGATCATCATCATCATCCTTATCACCAGCTGCACTATGACTACCCCCAGCTCCACCTTGTCTAGAAGTCCCGGCCTGTAAAATATAAATCAACCGTTAACAAAAGTGTGCTAATATAAATATAACCCCCAACATCACAATACAATACCATAACAACACAACACCACAACACAATACAACACCACATCATACCACAACACCACAACACAACAACAATAACACCACCACCACCATAAATCCACCAACCCCACCTAACAACCACACTCCCCCTCTCCCCACCCC
>BQKN01066314.1:1350948-1366750 GCA_022839385.1 Asparagus kiusianus | reverse complement strand
ACACAACACAACACCATAACACAACAACAACACCATCACCATCATAAATCCCCCAACCCTACCTACCAACCAACCACAGTCAGTCCCTACCCCCTCCCCCTTCATCACCACCACTACCACCAAATCTCCACTCCTACCCCTCCCCCACCACGACCAAACCCCCACCAACCAATCACATAATGACCACCACAACGCAAGACCACAACCAACCAATCAACCCACCAACCAATACCATTACTACTATGCACACACACACCATCAACACTACCATCAAATAAAAACATTTTAAGTATATATATTTTGGGATTTATGTTAGGGTTAGAGTTAGGGTTTGTGTGTAATCGTTTGTATCAGTGTGTATCAGTGTGTATGATATCATTTAGTCACGAAGAAAATTTATAACTAAGTAAGAATTATATATTTAATTCATTTAATTAAAAAAAAGTAAAGTATATATATTACCTGATCCTCCATATATCGTCTCCTATATGCCTCCTGAGCCTCTTGAGGTAGAGTCGACATGAACTGTGTGAACTCCAATTCTCTCTGCTCTCAGCACCTTCGTTCTTTCTCCGCAATCTGCTGATATGTTGTTTGCTGCGACTATCAATCTTCAATCACTTTCAACCACTGCTCCATCGAGTCTTGATATGAACTGCTTCCTAGTGTTGCTGGTGGTGCTGCAGACCCGTAGGTGCTACTTAACTCGTGCGGCCGATGCTTTGATCTTCTCTACTGGTATATGTTCTTCCTACTCAGTCCAATGACCATCTCGATGATGGAGTCCTCCTCCTCTCTACTTAGCCAGGCAGGAGTGTTAGAACCGACTTGAGACTGAGACATTTGCTACTTTACCTTAGCATGTAATTTCTTCTGTGATATATCAAAACAACCGGGGCAAGTCAACTTACTAATGATGCATTGTTATGAAATTGAATATATAAATGAACTCGTACTTATAGCCAAATCTTTATTCTTCACTTTCTTCTCTTCATTAGCGTAATCCAGGCTCCAGGAAGTCAGAATATGATCTACAAAATGTCTAAGATCTCCCCTTTCCTATTTTATTAAAATATATCATTAACCCATAACACATAAATTATACTCAAATCGAAAACTTAAAAGCTAATATATTATATACCTCAAGACCTAATTGATGATAATGCTGGCTGACGGACCTAGAGCACCCGTGATGCTCGTAACTGCGGGACGCGTTGCGGTTCCTCCTTGCTATTTCAGCTTGAGCATACAAAATAATGTCAAATCAAAACAATATAGAAATTCAAACAATAAATAAAAATCTGTACTTCAATAATACCTGAATTTTAGTCGTGTTCCAGTAATCGTAAAGTGCAAAAAAATCTACTCCATCTACGTGCTCATCAAGATGCCAGAAGCGCTCCTAATCTGCTGTTATTTGAACAAAATATTTTTTCTTCACCTAAAACCTCTATCTCTTGAACGATTGATTTGTGTGAAGTAATAAGTCTAGGAACAAATATTATCGTTAAGAAAGAAAAATCGCTTCAACATATAAAGAAAAAAGAGATACAAATCAGTGTATTAAACATAATAATAAACTAATAACTAATAATAAAGAAAATTAAAATAAATGACTCACACATATATATCTCTAACAAGCCATCAGCGCATCAATCTGCTGTAACTTTTACGTCAAAAATTTGTTGAAGAAATCATGCTCCTAGCTATAGCGGCGAAGAAATTGTGAAAGCATTAGCAAATGCCCCGACAAGCACTACATTTTCCCATCGGATCACGGCCGTCCGATGAATATCAGGGATGAGGCTTTATTCCTAGGTAGCATTACGGCCGCGCCTAAGAGGTCGCTCGGTACCTGCGAAATAATGAATCGGGTGAAACAATGAATCAATCCATATTTGCTATTAAATTTTAAAATAATAACCAATAAACTATAAAAATCTATTCATACCTTACAGCTTGAGGCATCTACTGTAACGCCCCTTAGGGAGGTACATAAAATTTTGGGCATGATCTATCTATAATAAGAATGGTCGAACTGCTAAATCTTTATGCACATCACAATATAGATATACTGAAGGGCGATAAATAAGGCAGTGGAGATATATATACAATAATCAGGATCACGAGGTTGACAGCAGAGTCCATAGAATACCAAAATAGAAGAACACTAAAGGGAACTACAAAATTTTACAATAATAGCAGCGGATACAACATTAGTACATATTTTATAAGTCAAAAATACTACAAAAGTGAACATAAATTAACTCCTACTAAGAGTTTCCTCCGGAGCTAATCTTCAACCTTAGGTCTGCAATCGCTTTATCCTTACCAGTAGTATGATTTGTGAGTGGATTAAGAAACAATAGGGATGAGCCTAAGGCCCAATAGGTAACCATAAAAATCTCGGGTACAACACAAGGGAACGAATGAAAATGATAGACATAGATATCAAACTTGAACAAAGGGATCTCAACATTAAGTTGCCATTCTTATTTCGAAATCATTGACCGAAATGAAATAACGTGTAAAGATGAATAATCATGGTCTAATATTCAGGATCCTAAACTTCCCAATCATAGGATAATCAATAAACCGCGCATGCCTTTATACACCCACCGGTGAGCATCCTCACACTGGGCATTGTCCCCACCGGGACACATTACTATTACCACCTACCAGTGAAGCTTACTTCACACAGGGCATAATCCATGAATATAGACTATTAATTATCAACAAAGAATGGAATATTATCAATATCAATAGTCGAATTATCGAAGCAAGTCGAAATGTTGCAAATAATCTTTCGAGGATATCAAAGATATAAAACTGATATAAACAACATTAGGATAACAATGGCTAAACAATCACAAAGAGCCAATGCATGAAGTGAATCAAATAGGAATATTATGGAAGTTATAAGATATACAAATTAGCATGGGAAACTAACTCACAGAAATTTTAAGAAAGTAATCAATCAAACTCTCAAAGACTTGAGAGGAAACAATAAAAGGTTACCTACCGATTATGTCAGGATCCTCTCGGCCAATGAATGAATCCAAGATTCTCTATCCTATATACATGTATACCAACATAAGATTCTAAACACTATGTCTTTTATAGTATTCTAACTTAAAACTTATATTATAATATAAGCTACACTCTAGATGATTACATTCAATATCTCTAGCATGCAAAGCAGCACCAGTAGTGTATATGCAGTAGATTTAGGTGAATGGATGGTATAACAATTGATTTCCAAAATACATGAAACTAGTTCCAAATGACTCCATTATCAGTCTAATTTTATAATATAAAAATATTACATCAATGCATAGTGTATAGTAAGTGTTATGCAATTTTATAATATAAAAATATTACATCAATGCATAGTGTATAGTAAGTGTTATGCTCTTAGCAAACTACACCTATCAAAACTGTAGCAGAAAAATAGAGATTACTATCTGGAATGAATGATTTATTTCGGGTACTTAACACTATGCAAATGATCTCAAAATTGGTATATAAGTGATATGATGGATTAGATTGCAAGTCCCATTAATTTCATCAAATTTTCATTTTTATAATGCATGTTACATGCCAAAACAACACAGGGGGTAGACTGAAATTGCCAGTAATATACTAACTATTAGAACTAGGTTTAGATACAAAACGTTATTCGAATTAATTCAAACTCATATCAATAGAAGGAAAATTGAGTTTAGTTTTAGGAACAGAGGAATTTCATGCATGCATGGTATATGTTGAGATATATGCTCTTTACAAAGAACATAACTAAGGCAGACAGTTTCAGACACATGCACTGAGTTAAACCTTACTTTCAAACTAGTAAATATTTTTAGAATTAAACAAATAGGGTCTCAAATGAAATCTACGAATGTGTAGTTTCTAGAACAGAAAGAATTTCATGCATGTATGGTATATGTTGAGATATATACTCTTTACAAAGGACATAACTCAGGTAGATAGTTTCAGACACATGCACTAAGTTAAACCATACTTTAAAACTAGTAAATGATTTTAAATTTAAACAAACAGGGTCTTAAATGAAAGCCATGAATGTTTAGTTTCTAGAACAGAAAGAATTTATTTATTTGTATATATACAAATAAAGTTATGATCTTTTCACTAATAGAGTATCCTGCTAGAAATTTCTGCACGAAATTTTTGTTTCAAGATAACATTGACATGCAAGCCCTAAAATATTACATACAAGACTAAATTTAAATTAAAGCATATAATTTTAGTTCTAACATCCTTAATGATAACATACAACAGAGAATTTTACCTAGGGTTGGGACTTGCTCCACTTCCTCCTCCAAAGTCCTCAACTACCTTCTTTCTCCACTCCTTCTTTAATGTTCTTGAGAGATGAAGGCTTTTGGAATCTTTTTTTTTATAAGAGGAGAGGTACTGGGGACATTCAGAGGAGGGGGATGAGGTTTTGAAGAGATTTTTCTTCTTAAATGGCAAAATGAGAGGTGGAGGGCACATATATATAAGCCCATGTGAAGAGAAATCTTCAATTTGGCCAAAGTTGAGGGTTTTTGTGAAAAGTTTCACCCACTATCATGGATGAACTATTTAAATAGCTATGTTAATTAGAGGGTTTCAAATTAGGTATTTAATAATTGGGTTATCTCTAACTAAAGTTTAAATCATGGTTGGTTTAGATTTACATGCTAAGTTTGTATGCATGCTATAACTTCATTAACTAATTTATAATATGGAAATTAGCTAAGTTTAAAATTCTCATGCTAGAAGATTATCTAGGACACAATGAAGGAAAGAATTTACTAATTTATGGATCAGTATTGATAACGGTATCTAATCAACGGAAAGAAAAAATGGAATGTACATCTATGCCTTGCTTGTTCGTACCTATGTTGTGCGATAGGTCTCAAAGCATGATAACAATCCTAATCCCCCTTCACCTTGACCAGGCCGTGGACTCACTGATTTGTAATAGAATCTGGCGATAGTGCCATAACTTCTATAACAGTGCTATATTGCTCATATATTCGCTCCTCCAATACATTTGCATGCGGTAGTGGCGGCAGTGGTATCTCCGCATGCTGTGTAGGATCAGCCTGTGTCTCTACATCATGTGGAGCATCTCCGCATCCTGTGTTTGTGATGACGAATTCTATGTAGCATCTTCACATCCTGTGTCGGAAATGTTAAAAAAAATATTAGGCTCATATTTATAGTTTATAGAAATGTATATATATAACAAATAAATAAAAATACCTGACGTAGAGGCATGTGCGTCGCCTCCAGAATGTCTACCAAAAAGTTTCTCAAGCGTTTTTTTACATAATCCTTTTGTCATCTATACTTTAAAAACATAACGAGTATCTAACAGAAGCATATAATGCAAATAATTAATAAAATAGCACATGGCAACAGAATTGCGTGTACATAATGTCTAGTCAAGCAGATAATATAAAAGAAATAATATAATACATGACACACACTAATACATGATAACCAGTCAAACAGATAATATAAAGGCAATGCTATAATACATGAGACACACTGATGTCTGATACTATAATACTACGAGCATGTACAAATCATAATAAAACACAATGAATATTCTTTTACATTCATAACCAAGTATTACATTATTATGATGATTTTGAGGCTCTACTCTGCGGCTGTGTGCAGATAGCCTGTGACCGTGTGCGGATAGCCTGCGACCATGTGCGTGCTAACTAAAGAACTGCTCTTATAGTTTTATCGACTCCACTACGGACTAGAATTTACCTTTATGCCTTGGCTCACATATAATCGTAGGTACATCAGGGCGCGTTAGTGCAATTTCATCAGCTAGATTATAATTTTCTGTCAAGGAAAACTCAGCAACTATTTCATTGGCCAAGATAACCTCCTCATCGTGATCTTTGTCAGACACGGCTTCATGAATGTAGGCTCTAGGAAGATTCTTAAGGACAACCCATTCATTATTATTTATTATATCTTTGATAGAAAAGCACTGTTTGGCGTAAGCAGCTAATATGTACTTTTTAATCTGATATGTTTTCTTGTTAAGATTAACGAGTGTGTAATTGTAGTCATCTTTCTAAAAGCAACCTAATGCCACTAGAAAAGAATCCTAGAGGAGGGTGAATAGGGTTTATACTATTCTAATCCGATTTATGCCAAATTAAAACTAATTGATAAATATCCTAGCAAGAATGATATGATAAATATATATATATATATATATATATATATATATATATATATATATATATGCGCGAGGATATACAAATATCATAAGGGTAAACAAATTATACTAGATAGTGGGCAAAATAAAGGTAAGCAAGGCGATATAAATAATAAGCACAAATATAAATGAACACCAAGGACAGACGCAAACAAACGATATGACCACGGTGTTCCGTCCCCATGATCTACGTCTCCGCTCCTCACCTCGAGGAGATCTCCACTATCACACCGGGTTTTCTATGCTTACCCGAAAAATGTTTACACCTCACAATGTCGGTTTTTAATGCTCACCGATCAACGTTCATAATCACTCATAATGTAACTCCTCTTGGGACAATCCCGTCTCTCACCACACACTCCTCTTGGTGTACTAGTGTAATACAATGTGATCTTCACAACTAAGCCTCACAAATACAAATTTGTTCTCTACAATAGATGAGAACACAATGTAGGCTCACACTCAATGTTACACAAACCCCATAACCCAAATTATACAATGTATGAAAATACAATAAGCTCAATAGTTGTGTGTGTAAACAATGAGTAAATACAATCAACTAAACTCAATACAAACACTAGCTTAATGAATGTATATCAAACAATATAAATGTAAAGCTAGATTGAGTTTAGAAAACTTCTCTATAGATAACAAGAGAGAGGGAGAAGAGTGAATGTTCAAACACCAAAGGATGATCTCTACTTGCTCTTGTGAAAGTTTCTTCACAAACTTGTAAACACACTAAAAAAACTTTGAAACCCATAAACAAAACCTGTAACACTTTTTAAAAACTTTTCTCTTGTTAGTTATGAACTAAGGATATGTGGGGGTATTTATAGGAAACCCCAAAGCCAAGAGAAAACAACAAAACCCAAAAAAAAAAGATAAAAATAGAAAAGCTAGAAAAAACTAGTCGTTAGGTTATCGGTTGACTGATCAGTCAACTAATGAGCTGACCGTTATAGTCAGCATCCAGCTCGTCGGTCGACTGATGACTTGATCGGTTAACTGATGACCTCATTGTTTTCAGGAAAAGTTGCCTTCATCATTGATTTCATTAGAACTTCAGCCGTTACAATGAATCAAATAACAAAGAAATAAAGATTACAACTCTCTTGAAAATAAACACAAGTCCCGTTTATCGGTCCTTGCTTGCGTGGGTCTTTTGCCTATGACGGGGATGTTGATATCCGTGGACCGCCGGTCGATCAGATCCGTTCCGGGAAAATCCGGCAGAGTTTCGTCGATCCGCGTGAGATCTAGAAACTCAAAGCTCCTATCTCGGATAAATCGAGATATTTGCTCTTCTTAGTATCACCGCCAAGGGGCAACACTAAGGGAAAAGAGAAGGGGGAATGAAGAGGAAGTCTCCTTTGCTGTAGAGGGCTCGATCACTCGTCGCTGCAGCAGGGCTTCGCCTCTCTCCTCCAAAATTCCAGATCTCAAGGATGAAGCTCAAGATCCAAAAAATTAGCCTTTGCTCCTCAAGAAATCTAAATCCAGCCCTTTGAATGAAGACCCAAGGGGTCTATTTATAGGCTAAGGGGGTAGGGGGGTGAGGACACCCCTTGGGGTGTCTTGGTTTTGCCAAGACACCCTTCGGGTGTTTCGACCTCGCCGGGACACCGCCGGGTGCCTCAGTTCGGTCCGAGACTGTCCGCTGTGTAACCGCCGTTGACTTTTCGTCCCAACTCGGATTTAATTGATTTTGGATGCGTTGGAATTTTGACGAAGAGCTCTGTCGATCCCGATGGTTGGATTATCAGTGGGGAGAATGAGATATGAAGGGTGTTGCTCCTTTTGCAGCGGTCGCGAGGTTCCCGATCAGTCCGTATCCCCGTTATTCTGAAATTCTTTCGGCTCTCGTAGCTCGTCGATTCGCTTCAGGTGCTCACCGACGTTAATTGAACTCTTGTGAACCGGGTAGTGACGTTCATCGTCGTTCCCTAACACTGAGCTGTTTGTGGGGACCTATCGGCAATTTTTGATGCCTACAGATACCCCCTCCAAAGTGTTCCGGACTCGTTTCTTTTATAGAAGAGACCGGAATACTTTGGATATGATTAGTCCGGCCTTCAGTCAGCATAAAGAACCTGTGGTTAGCTTCAACTCTCAGCTCCTTCGATTTTCGGTTTATCCGATGCTTTGACGAATAACCGAAGTTTTTCCGGCGCTGCGTTTATCGCCTGGCCGTCGTCGGAATCTCGAGTCTACAGCTGGTGAGTTGAGTGTGGCTCGTGTCATTGGGTTGACTTTTGAACTTACTATCCCTGTCACATCGTGTTGACCTAGGGTTTCAGATCACTGTGTGTTGACTTTCTGTTGCAACGCACTGATTAGCGTTGACCTAGGGTTACGCGTTGACCGGCGTTGACCCTAGGGTTTTGAATCGTCAAGCATTAACTTTCATCACAACGCGTTAACTTTTGTCACAACACGTTGACTTTTGTCGCAACGCGTTGAATGGCGTTGACCTGTGTCGCAACGCGTTGAATGGCGTTGACCTGGGGTCACGCGTTGACCGGCGTTTACCCGAGGGTTTAGAATCTCCGTGCGTTGACTTTTGTCGCAACACGCTGACCGGCGTTGAGCTGGGGTTACGCGTTGACCGGCGTTTACCCGAGGGTTTGGAATTGCCATGCGTTGACTTTCCTCATAACGCGTTGACTTTCGTCGCAACGCGCTGAATGGCGTTGACCTGGGGTTACGCGTTGACCGGCGTTTACCCTAGGGTTTCACATCGTCGAAAGTTGACTTTTGGAAATCATCAACATATCCGACAATCGGCTAAGAATCGGCGTTCCCAAAAAAAATCGGGGGGGGGGGGGTACAAAGAATGTTCGGGGGTCAAAACCGGGTCAAAACACCCCCGGGGTGCCTCGGCAAGGCCGAGACACCCCTAGGGGTGTCTTTGGCCTTTTTGCGGTCCCCCCCTCTCTTGTTTTGTCTTTTCCTTGTTTTGTTTTACTTGTTTTCCCCCTTCTTTTCAAAATTCAAATACCCCCCGTGTTCAAGGCCAAATTCGGGTCAAGGACACGCGTGATTCGGGTCATGATCATCACATTCGGTCATCTAGCACCCCGGTATCCCACAATTTTGGCTGAATCTTGCAAATAAGCCCTTTTGCAGAATTTAGCCAATTTTGCATAAAAACCCCTCCACAAATTTTTGGTTTGGCCTCCGCATGCCTTTACCAAAAATTTGATCATAAGTTTGTGGTGAAAGTTAACTCCAAAAACAGAATTTCCCCCCTTTTTATTTCGGTTTTGGTGTTCTTCCTCCCCAAGAGCTCTCCTTCAAGAATTCATCAAACCCCAAGCAAAGGTCGGGTTTTGTGGGTACCCTATTGGCCGAGATTTCTCCTCTCTCAAAGCTAGGGTTCCTCTCCCTTTCAAGCTTAAAGGAAACTTCTTTGATTTGGTAAACTTCCCTTCATAATCCTCTCATTTTTGATAAAGATTGCATCTTTACTCTTGTAGTAGATAAGGGGTTATGTATGCACTATGCTTTTGGGGGGTTTTGTGCAAAATTTGTCATGGCCAAAATTTGGAGGGTTTATTTGCAAAATTCGTGGGGGATTTTATGCAAAAATGGAACTGAAATTTTTGGGTTTGGATTCATGTCCATTTGATGAAAAATTGTGAGGGGTGCTTTATGCAAGAGGATCAAAGAGTTGTTTGAGGGGTTTATTTGCAAAACAGCCCATAAATGTTTTAGAGGGGCTTATTTGCAAAAAGGCAGCGAATTTAAGGTTGAAATCCAAGGAGTTTAGACCACAAACTTATGATCAAATTTTTGGTAAAGGCATGCGGAGGCCAAACCAAAAATTTGTGGAGGGGTTTTTATGCAAAATTGGCTAAATTCTGCAAAAGAGCTTATTTGCAAGATTCAGCCAAAATTGTGGGATACCGGGGTGCTAGATGACCGAATGTGATGATCATGACCCGAATCACGCGTGTCCTTGACCCGAATTTGGCCTTGAACACGGGGGGTATTTTGGGTATTTCACCAAAATTCACCGCGAAAATGACAATTATCGTTTCGCGCGCACGAAATTTGTAGGTTTAATTAGACTTCAACTATAAAATCCTATTTATTTATAGGATTTTAGTTCAAGTGCTTAATTTCCCTTTTTCAATATTTCGTGTCTGCATATTATACCTGATGTACTGCCTTTTATTGCAGGTTCGCGATGTCTCCTCGTCGCTCTCGACCTTCCAGGAGTCGCTCCCATTCGCAGCACAGCGAGGAGGAGGCTCCCGCTATATCTTCTTCAGCGGCCTCTTTCTTCAGGGGTGAGAATTTATATTTTCTGTATCCCCGATTAACCTCTTCGCGGGTCATGAAGGAAGAACCGATACCCCTCTCGCGGGGGTTAAGGTTACGGACTTGTTTTGCTTAGCCAATTCAAGTCTTCGGATATATTGGGGCGATCTCGTGTCGTCTTACACCTTACAGGTCGGTGTGTGTTATCACGGTATCTACGTGATGACGCATGCCGTCCTCCCGGTGTAGGACACTCGAAATCGTCTCTTCAATTATCCCGCGAATAATCTCATTTCGCCTTTATGAAATGGATTTTCTGACTCCATCCTTATGCTTTGTTGCAGTCGAGTTCCCCGCGGGCAGCCTCTCTCATCATGCCCCTACTGGTTGTAGTAGGGAAGTATTCTCTTCGGCTCCCGCCAAGCAGATCATTGATCCACTCCCTCAGTTCGACAGAGATCGTTCTGCCGAATCCTGTCGCTTGATACGGGATGGAGGGCGTCATTGTTTGCGCCAACTTATTACAGATGCTCCCTTCACTGCGGATTCTTCCTCCACTCAGGCTTTAAAGAAGCCGGATTTTCTGTTCGGAGATCATACTGAGGATCCGGCTACATTGACTCTTACTGAGGAGCATTGGCTGAATCTTGACGAAGGGGCTCTTCTATATATTCCCTCCATTCCTCGTCAATGTTCCTTCACTCATCTGGAGAGACAGGCTGTGGGGCGACAAATGTCCTGGCATCTCACTGACGAGGCTGAGCGGGTGCAGTGCGGATATACCTCTCATCTCAAGACTCCCGGTTCTACTGGGTATCACCACATTCGTGGACTTCGACCCGGGATCATGGGTCTTGATACCGTACCCCCAGGCGAGGTATCGGTAGCTGCTCCTACCGTGAGGAATCGCCTGGCTCAGCTTGGAAGACGGTTACCTCCACCAGATTACCGATGCTACGGTTGGGCTTCCTCGCTAGCCAAGGGGTGGTGGACCCGCATGACCAGCTATGTCCTGGGGCGATGGGAGAAGGATTTGAAGGATAGCGGGTTGTACGCACCCATACGAGCCACCATGCACGGGATCCCAGTCAGCTTCCGTCACTTTTTGGCGTTGCTGGAGACATATATGCCTGATAGCAACACATTCTTGACCAGCGGCGGAGAGCTAGGGCTGGCTCTACATGAGATGCATCAGGTTTCCAGCCTTCCGATGGGGGATTGCCCGTATCAGGAGTACTTTCCTTCAAACCAGCAGTTGGGTTGGTTGAAGAAAGATAATCCTGATATGTATGACACTCTTTGGGATCTCACTTGCCACTATCATACCTCCTTGCTCCTGACTTCTCCTCCAGCAAAGACGAAGAAGAATATCAGCTTGAAGCAGTTTGCGGTTTATTTGTTCCAGAATTTGGAGGGTGATTCCAGCGAGCCTGTACGCGAGTTAGATGTCCTGACTTTTACCACCATTAACGAGCTGATGGAGAAGCATGAGACTCGTTCTTATACCCTTGGCAGTGCTGAGGGAGCTTTCCCCGCAGGAACCAAGTTTCGTTCGTTCCTTCGCCGCGCACAGAAGTCTATTGAGCCTCGGTCTTTACTGACAGGCTACCTTGCGCTCTGGTTGAAGAAATGTGTTGTTCCATACCAGGCTTCAGACGCCTTCCCTATCGAGTTGCTCTTCCCCACGGTTCAACTAGCTTATGGCAGGGATCTCTCTCTGCTCCCAGCGATGGTTTCCAGCATCCATTGCGGGCTCAGGAGCGTGGTTAGTGGTTTTACTCAGGTGGGTCCTAAACCATCGACCGAGCTCATTTGTCCGAAGGTCGAGCTTCCCTACGTGTATCTGATGGCGTGGCTCGTTCTTCACCGTCCTAGCCTGATGTCAGCGCCCAGTGCTGTTGATGTTCCCGTTCCTTTCATCCAGCTGTTGGAGAGGAACAAGTGGCTTGGGAAGAAATTCAGTGATGTACAACAAGAACTTCAAGTTCGCAAGAGCTGGGAGTTCTTCAAATGTTTTCCTCATTTCTCGGGTCGCTACGGCGACGTGCTGGTCGATGAGGAGAAACCCAGGAGTGACCGGACTGTGCTCGACGTCGGTTGCTTCCGTTGGTTGGTGAACATCCGTATCGGATATCTTGTTCTCCGGGTGAAGAATCGGTGCCACATAGAGCCTTATCTCCCTTGCCGTTTTGCTCGTCAGTTCGGCTATGACCAACTATATGTTGGGAATCCCAGCCATAGTTTGAAGGTTGAGGGAGGGCGTATTGACGGCGTACGAGCAGGGCTGTGGACTATGGTGGGCTGCACTGGAGCCCATTTTGCTCTCCCTTCATATAGACGCAAGCCGATGATTACTTTCCTCAGCTGCAAGTGGTTCCTTTCCGCCCATGAATCCGTAGGGGTGAGGAGTCTTTCAGAATTACAGTCCGAACACTCGGTTCAGGCTGCTATGATGGCTGCTCGCAAGGCTGAGTTTGCTCGGAAGCAGGGGAAGAGGCCTACCCACTCTCCTCTTCCAAGCAAAGCTGATGACGAGCTCCTTGCTACGGATGGCGACGAGACTCTTGAGGAGGGATATGTGGACATAGACACCGACCAAGAAGAACTTGATGCAGGTTTGTCATGCCCTTTGATTTCCTTTCTTAATTCCAATTGGTATCAATGAAAGATCTCTGCTCGTTTGATGACCATTATTACTTTAGGCTGGACAGTTGATGAGTCGCTCGCTTCTCGTTATACGAGCTTGGGACCCAACGACCCAGTCCCCACACATGTTGAGACATGTGGCCAGTCCGTGCATGACCGATATGTCGGTTCTAGGAGGGCTGGTACCTTGAAAAGGAAGAAGATCGCTCACAAACCACCCGTCGGCCAGCGTCCTCATGGAGTGGATTTAGGCGACCTTGCCCGTGGAGAGGAAGGTATCATCTTGTTGTACACCTTTTTATTGCTTTAAGGTGATTTACCTTTTGGGATTCGTAATCATGTTTTATGCTTCAGGGTTCTTTGAAGAGGGCGAGCTTCCACCGGATCCGGTATTCCCTGGGTCTGATAACATGGACTGCTTCATGCAGCAGATGTGCGACGCCCTTCATGACGGCTCCTTGGGCATCGATCTAAACATTGATCTTGAGCAGACAGACGGTACTGAGCCCGCCGGTCCATACTCAGGCATACCTACATCCGATGATGCCCTCCTCCGTCATGGGGAAAGAGAATCCTCTGTTCCTGCTGCAGGTATTTCAAAGCTTTCCTTTCTTCCTTATCTTCTTATACATATCTCCAACATCTGGGTTGCCCTGCAGATGTTGCGATAGAAAAGCCAGCTGGGGACGGAGCCTTCCATGATGTCGGTTTCGAGGAACAGGGATATGTTCCTGCACCAAGTTTCACAACCTGACGCCGGATTATTAGCCGACATGCTGGCTGAACAGACTTCCAGAGGGACTGTGAGACCACTCTTTGGGAGTGATTCATTCACAGGTATATATCCGATTCCTTTCATTTTCCTTTTTTTTACCCACTTTCCATTTTGACTAATGAAGAAGTGCAACTATAGGACCAGGCGTTGTGCCTGATGCCACTACGGTTACTGGAGCTGATAGCTTACATGAGGGCGGTGTTTCCCCGCCACAGCCGGGAGGTATGACTGATATGCCTACAAGGGTTGATATACCCTCCATGACCACCCCTGCCGTTATCCCGGAGTCTGTCGGACCTCAGCCCGAGGGAACCTCCGTCGACATAGGTACGCTCGGAATTTGACTTTGAATTTCCTCATCGTACTCGATAATCCCTTAGCTTTCTATATCACTGCTTGCAGGATCTCGATCTTCTCTGTATGAGCGTGTCCGCGCCCTTCTGGCCGATACCGATCCAGACAGAGACATTTTCCGTATGGACCTTGGCTTTTTTACCGCCTTTTATAATGGCATGATTGAGAAGCTTCTTCACAGAGAGTACTATTTCGATCAGTTCAGGCGTTCCTTTTCTCGTCACATGATGATGATGAGGGAAGAGGGACATCCAGAATTGGCCGATTCCTTCATTGCTGAATTCGCTGTTCTGGAGTCAGAGATCCGAGAGCTGAGGGAGTTGAAGGCTGGTGGAGCTTCCTCTTTTGTATCCTCTCAGATGGAGGATAGGCTGACGTAGTGGCATGACCTGAGATCTTCCATCGGCAGCGAGCTTCGATCACGTGAGCATTCTGTTGCGCAGCTGATGGCTACCCTGGCGAAGAAGGATGCCGGCAGAGCTGAGTTACTCAGCTCCTTGGATTCCACCCGTGAAGAGATAGCTAGGCTGAAGGAGGCCTTGAGGCGTGCCGAAGAGTCCGCTACTCTTATCGCCGAGGACCTGGCTGGATTAGAGCGTTCTCGTGAATGGACGCTCGATAAGCTGGGATCGACACAAGAGGGATTGATGAAGCTGCGAAGTGAAGCCGCGGAGGTCTTAAGCAGTTCTGAAGATTCTGTCCGAGCTAGCCTGCAGGCAGAACTTGAGCAGGGCTACATGGACAGGCTCTCTAGTTTAGAGTCCCATGTTCTTAGCCGTCAGTTGCCTTCGGGCTAACGAACTTGTTGTTGTATGCTTTTGGCTTGATCTATTACTAGAGACTCCGCATTTGCTTCTTTCACAGGATTTTTTGGTACACCCCCAGCCCTCAATGCTATGACTTTGAATACATAGACTTCACCATTTCTTATAGGGAAAAGGGCACCCCGCACCGCGTATTAGGCGATGACTTATCCCTTCTTAGGCTTCGGAATAACATTCCCCAGGTTTAGACCCTGGTGTCTTCTTTAATCGGTAAAAGACTAAACCGGCTATACGTGTTAGGTATAGACTTTGGGGTTTTTGGCAAACCCCCAGCCTTCAACGGGTTTGATGTGCCTTTACCGATTACCGTTTGAATCGGGCTAGCATGCGAATTGTCTAGATCCGTTCCGCATGTAACGTTGTGCTAAGAGAGTGAACTCTCTGAGACTTTGTGTTGTGATGCCGAAGGGTACCCCGCACCGCCCCGTGCACAAAGTGCACGGACTGGAAGTTTGGGGTTGCGTCTTTTCAAAGACAAACTAAGAGAGGAAGAATTTTATATTCTATCTCCCAGTGCTGAAGAGGAAGAATTTTATATTCTATCTCCAGCAGGAAAGGAAACTCGAGGTGGGATCCCCACCCCCAGAATCCGAAAGGACGAAACTAGGGGTGGGATCTCCACTCCGAGAATCGAAAAGTTCAAACGACCCTAACTTTTATAGGATTGGTCATTTGAATCTGAAG
>BQKN01066314.1:1328889-1350938 GCA_022839385.1 Asparagus kiusianus | reverse complement strand
TTCAAACGACCCTAACTTTTATAGGATTGGTCATTTGAATCTGAAGAAGCTCAATTTCTACCCTAACTTTTATAGGTTTGGTGGAAAAAGGAGCGAAGGCAACTTTTCGTTTATCGAAAAGGAATGACTTAGTCTCAGTCTTGGCTAGGGTACGCTTGACTAAGTGAGAGTGGGGAACAACCCTAACTTTTATAGGTTTGGTTGTCCGGATTGAAAGTGGACCTCTTGTTCATTGGAGGAATCGAGAGGAGATTTTGGTTGTGGTCCTAACTGTAGGAAGGTTTGACCAAGTGGGAAGTTTAGAACGATCATAACTGTAAGAAGGTTTGATTGCTCGATTTGTGGACCTCTCGTTCATTGGAGGAATCGAGAGGGGAATTTGGCTTTGGTCCTAATTGTAGGAAGGTTTGACCAAGTGGGAATTGTGTGGTGGAGACTATGAGTCGTCCAACACCACTGAAAGTTTTGTGAGGGAAGATTAATCCATCGAATGATTAGATCTCATCTCATGAGAGTTAGAGTCTGACAAACAAGAGCATTCGAAATTCGAATGTGGATTTCTTGTTCATCTCTCTTACAGTGACCAGGTTATCCCTAAGAATATCCCAATGCGGTATTCTTCCGGGAACTTCCCGGTACATCAAAATTTTCTGAAGATACTAAGGATAGTATCTTTTCAGGAATTTGCTATTTATTAGCATCATAAGCCGGTCACCATCTTTGGTGACTAAGCGATATGCACCGTTCGAGTAAACTAATTCTACTACGAACGGTCCTTCCCATTTGGGTTCAAACTTGCCTTTCTTCTTGGAGTTAAGGATCATAGGACGTCTTTCAGTTAAGACCAAATCCCCTTCCTTAAAACTCCTTTGTCAAACCTTTTTGTCGAAGGCTCGAGAAATTCTGGCTTGGTAAAACTCAATATGCTGTTGAGCTTCCAGACGCTTTTCATCGAGCATCTCGAGTTCTTCGAGGCGCTTCTGATGTTGTTCTTCGGTCGTCATCTGGGTTGCAAGAGCGATCCGAAAAGATGGAATTTGGATTTCCAAAGGTAGAACGGCTTCACATCCGTACACCAATGAATATGGGGTTGCGCCGGTCGGTGTACGCACCGTAGTACGATAGGCCCATAGAGCCGCGCCGAGCTTGTCATCCCAATCCCGTTTGTTATTCTTCACAAGTTTTGACAAGAGCTTTATGATAGTCTTGTTGAAGGCTTCAGCTAATCCGTTTGCTGTGGGATTATAAGCTGTTGATGAGATATCCTGAATTTTGAACTTTTCGCAGAACCTTATGAAGGCGTTGCTGACAAATTGAGGACCGTTGTCATGTATGATTCGTCTCAGAAAACCATGCCTGTAGATGATATGGTGCTTGATGAATGCAATGACGTTACTCGTTTTAACTTCTCTGAGTGGAACTGCTTCAGCCCATTTGGAGAAGTAATCGGTAATTGCCAGGATGAACCGGTCACCTTTGACCGAAGGGGGATTTATAGGACCAACAATGTCCATTCCCCAAGTCTCGAACGGCCATGACGTAACCGAAGGATGCAGATGCTCCGGAGGTTGGTGCATATATTTCGCGTGTACTTGACATGCGTGACACTTTCGGGCGTATATGATTGCATCGCTCATCATGAAAGGCCAAAAATATCCCATTCTTCTGATGCGGTCGTAAAGCTTGGGACCAGGTTGTTGTGCGCCACACTCTCCTTCATGCGCTTCTCTAAGCACTTCTTCAGCTTCTTTGGTTGATAGGCAACGTGCTAGCAGCCCATCGTACCCCCTGCGATATAGCGTTCGATTCTCCGTATTATAGTAGAATCTTGGAGCTCTTCGTCTGATTGACTCTCTCTCCTTCACATCTTCTGGCAAGATTCCATGCAAGACGTAGTCGATGATGGGGAAACGCCAATCTCGGGGTTCGAACTCAGCCTGAGTTGTGTGCACCTCCTGGACCTCTTCTTCCCTGCCATCTTCATCGTAAAGCGGCACTAAGAGTTGGCGAGTTCTTACCGTAACAAACTATTCTGTTCCGGGAGGCTGTGCCAGAGATACAGCTAAAGCCGCTAACACATCTGCGTAGGTGTTCTGTAACCGCGGAACGCGCTCGATGAAGAATCCTTCAAACGATTCCGCTAGTTCCACCGCCATCTTGTGATATGGGATTAAATCCTGACTTCGGACTTTGTATTCCCCTTGGACTTGTTTAACTATCAGTTGAGAATCACCGAAAGCTTCGAGATACTCAACCCCCAGATCCTTGGCGAAATTGAGCCCTATAATCAGTGCGTTATACTCTGCTACATTATTCGAGCATGGCTCGGTTAACGAGTAGGCTCGAGGCATCACATGTTTTCCTGGGGAAACCAAAACAACTCCGACTCCGGAGGAGACCTTAGAACATCCAGGAGTACCTGTGACGAGAGCCGCTCGGGAAGCACCATCGAAGTACAAACGCCACACTTGTTGGTGCGAAGTTGCGTTGACTTCGTGGGTTTCATCGGGTAGGTCATCATATATCTCGGCCGTATCCGTAGTTGGATTAGATGCCAGGAGATCGCAGATGGCCTGCCCTTTTACTAACTTCTGCTGTTTGAAGTGCAGATCGTATTGGGACAAGAGTAAGGCCCATTTTGCTAACCGCCAATTCATGGAAGCTGGTTGAGTCATGAACACTCGGACTGGGTTAACTTTGGAGATGACATAGATGGTCTGTCCAACCAAGTAATGCCGCATCTTCTGGATGGCGAACACTAGAGCGAGGCATTCTCTCTCAATCATGGATATCGAGATTCCACGCCTACCATGGTTCGGCTTAAATAATACACCGCCTGCTCGTGACCGTTATCATCATCTTGTGCAAGCAATGCACTTAATGAGTGGCTCGTCGCCTTGACATAAATCAAGAACGGTTTGCCCGATTTTGGTGCAACGAGTACGGGAGGTTTTGAGAGATACTCTTTAATACTCTCAAATGCCTTTTGGCAAGCATCGTCCCATACGAATGACACGCCCTTCTTTGTGAGTCTGGAGAACGGTTGACATTTTCCCGAAAGGTTAGAGATAAACCGACGGATATAAGCCAATCGCCCTTGTAGTCCTCTGAGCTCTTTGAGGTTTCTCGGCGGTTGTAATTCATTAATCGCCTTTACTTTATCCGGGTCAATGTGAATACCTTTGGTGGTGACGACGAATCCCAAGAATTTACCACTAGACATTCCAAGGAAAGACTTGGTGGGATTCATCTTCAATTGATGAGCTCGCATCAAGTCGAACATGGTCTTCAAGTCCTTAATGTGATCATTCTTATCATGACTTTTCACGACCAGGTCATCTACGTAGCATTCGACAGTCTTTCGGAGATGCTCCTGAAAGATCTTCGACATAGCTCACTGATATGTAGCACCTGCATTCTTCAAGCCGAAGGGCATGACTGTGTAGCAGAATACGCCGAGAGGCGTTCTAAATGCAGTATGTTTTTCATCATCTGGATGCATCTTTATCTGGTTATAACCAGAGAAACCATCCATAAAGGACATCCTCTCGAACCCGCACGTGTTGTCGATGATAACATCCGTGATGGGAAGAGGAAAATCATCTTTTGGGCAAGCAGCATTGAGGTCCCTAAAGTCGATGCATATCCTGATCTTCCCGTTCTTCTTAAGAACCGGGACAATATTAGCAAGCCACTCTGGATGTTGCTCTTCCCTAATGAAGCCCGAGTCGACAAGCTTTTTAACTTCAGCTTCGATCGCCTCCATCAATTGCGGACGAAACCGTCTTTGTTGTTGTTTGACAGGTTTGACATCCGGCTTAATGTTGAGACGATGCACTGCTACGTTTGGATCGAGCCCTGGCATGTCTTCATAATTCCAAGCGAACACATCGATGTACTCCCGGATAAGAGAGATTAACTCTTCTTTCTCCTCAGGTAGGAGACTGTCGCTAATGAATATCGGCTTCGGATTTTCCTCGCTTCCCATATTCACTTGGACTACTTGATCTTCGGTAGGAGGTTCTCTTTGTTCGAACCTATCACCGTACTGCATGCTTAAGTGATGAACCCACGGATCTTCCCATGTTGGCACCTGGTCATCCTCTTCTATTGTCGTTGGATCAACTGTGACCATGTTCGACATTAGCTTTTTAAACATTTCGCCAAGACTAGCATCGGAATCCCAAGCCGAAGAGTCGGAAGAGTATCCTTTTCTAGCCTTGTTAGCAATCTGATCGATGATTTGCCAGCAACACTCGTCGTCGGATGAGGAGACATATCCTAAGCCTCTTTTGTGGCGATAATAATCATCGGGTTTTCCTTTTGGTACATAGGCCATTCGAGGTGGAACTCGCGGACCTCGACCAAAGTAAAGACCCTCTCCAAGCTTGAAGTTATATCCCTACTTTTCCATCATATTGCGTGCTTTCGCATCATATCTGAATAGATGTGGAGCAGGTTTATCGTCGTCGTCTTCCTCTTCCAAGAAGTGGTCGGGTAACGGAGATTTTCTTCCTTTGCCGTAGACGACCTCCTTCCCACCCCCAATCCCTGCGGGGATGACAAGCGTTGTTCCGCATGGGTCGTGTACCTGCTTTATGTAAAATGACTGAAGAGGCATATACAAATCAGGGTTATCATAGAGTTCTTTAGTGACATTATCGAGACACATCGAGTACTCTAAATCATCGTTTATTGATAGTTCTTCGGCAAGTTGCCAATTACAACTATTCTCCGATGATTTATCATCGTCAAGATTGATTACAATGGGTATAATGTCATTAAGAACAAAACCACCATCGTAATCAAGCCCGGCTTCGGTATCAGCTTCATCAACGCTGTCCGTCCCCTGGGCTAATGGTTCAGTATCGGATTCAACACGTATAAAAGGGAATCGGTGAAATAGTTCTCCAATCCCTTAAACAGTTGCTTATCCGTGACCACCGTCTTAACTTCATTATTTGTGCCTACATATTTGAGGCATTGATGCAGAGTTGACGGGACTATAAGGTTACCGTGGATCCAAGGTCGACCCAACAGTAAGTTATAGGATGTTTCCGCGTCAATCACATAGCAAGTAACTTCCGACTTCAAATCCCCGATCTGGCATTTGATTCGGATCTTTCCCAGGGGTCTGGACCCGCTGGTGTTGAATTCATAAATCGTCGTGCCAGTGGAGGCTAATTTGCTAGTCGGGATTCCGAGATGATGCATCAATCGGAATGGCATGATGCTAACAGCGGAACCCGGATCGACTTGGATCCGGTTGACCATGCTGGAGCCAATATGCCCGGTGAAATATAAGGGCCTATCATGCTTTGAGTTCTTTGTCTGCATGTCTTCTTTGGTGAATGAGATGCAAGGGAAATGATGAGCCGCGAGGTTGCAGTGCTGAGCCGACGACTCCGGTTCCTCAGGAGATGGTTTGATCCGAGTCAGGAAGGCTTCAGAATCGCTCAAGGCCTCCTGTAATGCTTTCCTTGTATCTTTTGACAGACGCAGCAACTCGTATAGGGTTATCCGAGCCGGGATGTTAGCCAACTGCACCATGATATCAAAATGGGGTGGAGAGCTTGCATTTCCCGGTTTATCTCTCCCAATCGGATGATTGAATCGAGACTGACTCGGGTTTTAAGCTTCTTGTCGTACAGGCTCTTTCCCTTTCTCCTTTTGCGGGACTTTCTCAGTAGCTACCGGCGTTGGGGGAGTTACTGCAATCCCCAGTTCTGCCAGCGTCTTGGAAGGTGGGGTTTTGGTGCCCAATAGCTCGGAAGCATCCGGGTACTTGTAGTGATATTCGTTCCCGCTTCGGGTTGCGAAGGCCTCCTGTTCGTCTTCAGAGAGCGGGAAGGTCGGAATTCTGTCGTCATCCACCCCTGGTATAGCAGAAGCTCCATGACAGGATTTACCCTTTCTTTTCGACTTTTTCTTGGAAGAAGTCGCAGTCCATTGTTCATCTGTGATCAAGTCCGGGTGAACCCACAGAATCTCGTCGTTCGGGGCCGTGTGTGGTACGAGCCCTTTCTGGCGCTGCTTGTGAGGATCATCATTCACCGTCTTCACTGCTGCGTTGATTACTGGCTCATGTTGAAACCAGCTCGAAGGAACAGACCCAAAGCTGATGGATATTGTATTCGCACCCACATTCTTCTCCTTGGGTTGCTTCATAGTGATAACCCCAACATCGATTAGGGCTTGAATCTTATCTTTAAGAGCGTAGCATACCTTGGTAGGATGGTGCACCGCTCGGTGAAATGCGCAGTACTTTGGATCATTGACTCTCTTGGCATCTTCTTGATCCTGAATCGGAGGCAACTTGATCTTGTTGTTCTCGACGAGGTATTTGAAAATACCGGGAACTTCATCCTCCTTGAATGAATAGACCTTGGGGAACTTCGGCTCTGCGGCCTTTTGCTTCTGGGGCTGTTGTTGCCACCTTGATTGTTGAGGCGCCTTCTGTTGCTGCTGTTGCGGCTGTGCTTGCACCTCAAATATTTGGTTTGCGTTCACCGCAGTCGCATGCGCCTTTCCTTTGCCCTTAGGGACAAAGTTTTGCTGTGGAGCGTTACCTATGATTTGCCCTCTTTCGGCCTTCTTCCTTTTGAGGAATCGCTCAGCTCTTTCTCCCCGCACCTTCAGGTCCTTCCAGGTCTTTGGTGGCGCCATTCCCATGGCTTCGAGGACGTCCAACGTCAGATTGTTGTGGCAAGTTTCGAGGATAAAATCCTCGCTGACTAGGTCCCTGCAATTCATTGCTTTATTTCGGAATCTTTTCACAAAATTTTCGACCGTCTCGCCATTCTTCTGCTTTTTGTCGAATAGCATGCCGATCGAAATTTCGGTGTCATCATCAAAGAAATTTGTTAAGAACATATCCTCCATGTCGTCCCAGCTGCTGATACTTCCGGGCTTGAGACGGCGATACCAATCGAAGGCTGCTCCGCGAAGAGTGCCGACGAATGACCGTACCATGAGAGGCTCATTTCCAGAAATGATTCCTAAATGAGACTTGAAATATATCAAGTGTTGGGTAGGGGAACCCTTCCCATCAAACGGCGTAAAGTTAATCAAATTAAACTTTGCCGGATATGGGATTGATTCCCACTCCCTTGGGTAGGGACAGGGTATGCCGGACCTCTTTACTTCTTGAGCATTCATCAACGCATTGATTTTGCTCTCCAAATCCTTCATCTTCTTGTCCTCACTCGTATCTGCCTTCGAGTGGCTTTGGGAAGAGGTGACGTGGTCCTCTTTCGCGTTATCATCCGCGGGACCACCCCCATTGTCGTTGTTGACAGGAGGGATATTGACATTATCACCTTCCCGGTCATTCTCATCTTGATTACGTTGATTAGGCTCTGCTTGGTGGACCGTCAGCGCCGCAATTTGTTGGTCGTGCATCTCCCTCATTCGTTGTATGGCCATTTCCATCTCGAACTTGAAGCTCTCCTTCTGCTTAGCCAGGGCCTCTTCAAGTATCTTAGTCACTTGTTCGGCGCTGATCATAAGCGATTCATAAGGTTGCCCTGCACTCGAAGCCGTGTCATCAGACGCTATGGCCGAGCAAGAATCTGAATCAGCATCTGACTCCTCTTCTTCTAGAGAAAGTTCCTTTTGTACTCTTTGGTAATTCTTCCGGCCATTGGTTCCCGGTGGCAACCGCGTCATGCATCGGGATACCTCGGCAAGCTGATCCAGGTTGAAATATCTGGTTGATTTCCCCCTGCCGGCCATGTTAGCCGACACTCTTAGATATTCGTCTTCTTGGCGGACGAATTTCTTCTTGTGGAAACGCCTTGGCTTAGAAATTCTTTTGAACACCGAGACTCTCCTTAGGGTTTCAGCACAGCAGCATTCTGATAGCACCGCCTTGATTATGTTGGCGCACGGGCAGCGAGACTCCATGTCCTGCACATATCTCTTTCGAGATTTTTCCATACCCCCAGTTCTATAGTACAACTCATCAGTTTGATAACTGGAGCAACCTATAGAGTGTTTGCATGTGTTCCCCGGTATAACACCATCATCATCAGATGAGTGTGCTTCCCTTTGGGAATGCGACGTTCTGTTAGCTTTTTCAAAAGTGGCCCGTTCAAGTGTACGCTTTTGTGAGCGTAGAAACTGAACGGGCTCTTGTACTTCGACTCGCAACCCAATGCGGTCAGTGATAGGGGTTTTCCCTTTGACATCTTTCTTGGGGGGATTAATTCGACCCCCGGTCTGATTTATAACTTGGGGACCTTTCAATGGTCCCAGTCTTTCCTTGATAGGTACTCTACCTTGATTCTCTGGTAAAGGACCGAGGCGACCTATCAAAGGAACCCTGGATCTTGAAGGGTCCCCGTTCTTACCTGGCTCCGTTGAAGGTGCCGGAACAGAAGGAACATCATCTGGTTTTGGAAGATTTCGGGCGATAACTCCACCCATCTTTGTTGAAGGTGCTGGTTTCGACTTGGGTACCCACACTAACTTGTTTGTAGGCGACCTTTTGACCGCCGCTTCTTTCTGCATCTCCTCCGCTTTCTTTAGGAGGAGTCGGGCATGTGCGAGCAACGCCTGACGCTTCTTGATTCGCTCCTCGAGGGTGGAGCGATTCCTCTTAACACGAACCCATTCGTTCGCTTCAGTATTGGAGGAGGAGTTAGTTGTTTGTCGTTGTTGTTCTTGGCGGTACCTGGACTTTAGATCCTCATTGTAGCGGATCCCGTCCATTGATTCTACAGCTTTGGCCTGTTGTAGGGCGAGACGTTGACGCCGTCTTTGGCGGGCCCTCTTTGACGGAGCTGGAGTGCCATCAACAATCTCCTTTGTGACGGGAGGGAGAGCCGGATCTGCAGCCTCGACCACGCTGAACGACGCGGGGACGTTGCGTGGTGCGGGCGTAGCAACAGCGACGGGATCTTGGATCTTTGAGCTGGAGATCCCGCGAGCCCTTCTGGGAGATGGAGTCTTCCCACGCCTATTCGGAGAGGCGGATCTGGAGGAGGAGGAAGAGTGGTACTCTTCAAACTTCTGTTGATCGAACTCGTATTCGATCTCTTCATTCACCCGGATCTTGAAGGCCGGTTGCGTCACGACGATCTCGGCAGCGAGATCGGCGGCTCCCACTGTGGTCGCCAGCTTGTTTTCAGGAAAAGTTGCCTTCATCATTGATTTCATTAGAACTTCAACCGTTACAATGAATCAAATAACAAAGAAATAAAGATTACAACTCTCTTGAAAATAAACACAAGTCCCGTTTATCGGTCCTTGCTTGCGTGGGTCTTTTGCCTGTGACGGGGATGTTGATATCCGTGGACCGCCGGTCGATCAGATCCGTTCCGGAAAAATCCGGCAGAGTTTCGTCGATCCGCGTGAGATCTAGAAACTCAAAGCTCCTATCTCGGATAAATCGAGATATTTGCTCTTCTTAGTATCACCGCCAAGGGGCAACACTAAGGGAAAAGAGAAGGGGGGAATGAAGAGGAAGTCTCCTTTGCTGTAGAGGGCTCGATCACTCGTCGCTGCAGCAGGGCTTCGCCTCTCTCCTCCAAAATTCCAGATCTCAAGGATGAAGCTCAAGATCCAAAAAATTAGCCTTTGCTCCTCAAGAAATCCAAATCCAGCCCTTTGAATGAAGACCCAAGGGGTCTATTTATAGGCCAAGGGGCTAGGGGGGGTGAGGACACCCCTTGGGGTGTCTTAGCTTGGCCGAGACACCCTTGGGGTGTCTCGGCTTGGCCGAGACACCCCTGGGGTGTCTTGGTTTTGCCAAGACACCCTTTGGGTGTTTCGACCTCGCCGGGACACTGCCGGGTGCCTCAGTTCGGTCCGAGACTGTCTGCTGTGTAACCGCCGTTGACTTTTCGTCCCAACTCGGATTTAATTGATTTCGGATGCGTTGGAATTCTGACGAAGAGCTCTGTCGATCCCGATGGTTGGATTATCAGTGGGGCGAACGGTACATGAAGGGCGTTGCACCTTTTGCAGCAGTCGCGGGGTTCCCGGTCAGTCTGTATCCCCGTTATTCTGAAATTCTGTCGGCTCTCGTAGATCGTCGATTCGCTTCAGGCGCTCACCGACGTCAATTGAACTCTTGTGAACCGGGTAGTGACGTTCATCGTCGTTCCCTAACACTGAGCTGTTCGTGGGGACCTATCGGCAATTTTTGATGCCTACACTCATCAGTCAACTAGTCAGTCAACTAAAACAAAATAGAAACTTGTGGCAACTATAGGAACTTTCATCATTCGACTGATCGGTCGACTGATTGTATTAGTCGATTGACCAATCGACTGATAATAAGTATACAGCCTGTTTAAAGCAGAAATCTAATTTTTCAACTACTTTTAAAAATAACAAACAAATTCAGAAAATGTAAAACTTTTGGAAATAATTTTAGACATGATAATACACATGTTACAAAAATTAGTTTTTAAAAATCACCTCCCATTTGTAAAATATCATCATTTTGCAAGAATGTCCAAAAACATGAAACTAAACATACATGTTTGTGACATATTGATTTAAACAAACTTTTAAAACTTTGTAAACTGATTTTATAGACTTAATAAAATATGTATAAACTGATATTAAAGTCTATAAACTAATAAAATAATATTTTTATAAAAACACCTATATTTTGATAAAATCAACAAATACATGTGTGTGATTAATATGAGCTTAAAGTATTAACACACAAGTATAAATCTATACTACAAACACTATAAACTATATACCCAAGCTTTAAGGTTTTCAATATAGCCTGACTTGGTAAACTTACGGATGAAGCTTAAACTTGGATCTTTAACTTGAATTGCAATGCTTCACTCCACAATTTCGCCAACCTCCGTTGGATATGATCGTTGAAGCTAAATTCCATCCATCCTCTAACATATTGTTTATCTAGAATAAATACAAAATACAAACACTAGACAAACAATATTAGTTATAAATTATTTGTTAATCATCATCAAAACAAAAGGACTCAACAACTTCATCTTTTTCTGCTCACACCAACGAACCTTAAACATCACATGACTGACTTCCTTATTAATCCCATAGAAAATCTTCACGATGTCTTCTACCAGACCGTAGTAATAGATTTTCCCTTGTATCGGATTTAGATCTTTTGAACTAGCATATGATAGTTGTGAGAAGGAGCAGAACACACCGTTGTTTTGTGTTTATCGTCTCTCTTCGAGACTGACTGTGATAAACCTAAAGTCATTGACACGGTAGCCTTCATAATGCTTAACCACGTTAGAAGGACCTCTGGCATATAAACAAATTTTCTTAGATAGGTTAACCCCATTCGTAATCCATTTGTCAACCTTTAAGAAAAAAGCAAATAGTTTACATATCCAGTGGTAGGAACATATATTTGATATACGAATCAGAAATGCAAAAAGATCTTACTTCACCATTCAGCCATGCAGGGAATTGTCTAGCATGTGTGTTCATAACTTTCTTATTTTTTGTTCTGCATTTAAGAGTAGTCTGGACATATCGGATGTGAAGCCTAGAATAGAATCATTTATAACGATTAAATAGAGATAATTATTGTGTGGTGATATGATCTGATTCAAACGGTTAAATACTTACGCCACATATATGCTAAATGTAGTATCATTGCTCAGGATATACGTGTGGGCTTGATCTAGCTCCATTCTGAGGAATCTAGTGTCCTCCCCACGATAATTATAAAATGTTCCATCAATTATTCGTTGGGCACGGTTTAGCCTTGTCTCCACACCCTACAAGTAACGAGAGATGAAATTCAAACTCTCATTACTTATGTAGTTCTCTGTGATCGACCTTTCAGGACGTACACGGTTATGTATCAGTTGTTTTATGAAACCCAAATACCTACAAGCATATAGTTTCATGATTTGTGATAGAATGGAACTAAGAAAAGTAATTTTACAAATATTAAATGAACATTAAAATAATAAATACCTCTCCACAAGATACATCTAGCGATATTGAACTGGTCCTACGATGCGGGCTTCGTATGCTAAATGTATTATGAGATGCACCATGACCGTGAAGAATAAGGGTGGAAATAGTATTTCCATTTTACATAGTGTATTGGCAACACGTATCTCTAATTCTTCAAACTCCCTGACATCAATCACCTTAGAGCACATCTGCTTGAAGAAACCACAGAATTCTATTACCACCATCACGAGTTCCTTATCAGCATGTCACAACGCAACCGTGAGAAGTTGATGTAATAGAATATGATAGTCATGTGTCTTGAGTTCCAAAATCTTTCTGTCCTTAATATGCACATTTGCTGAAATGTTTGACGCATAACCATTCGGTATCTTCACGGACTTTAGAAATAAACATATATTGCGGAACTCATCCTTTGACAGTGTGATACAGGAGGCTGTAAATATAAACTTTCCGTCACCCTTATCTATAGCTTGCAGATCAAGACGGATGTTCAATTCTGCTAGGCCTCAATGTGCCCTTAAGTCATCTTTCAATTTTTCCCCATCCTGCAACAAAGTGTTCAAGAGATTCTCGCATATGTTCTTCTCGATGTGCATGACGTCCAAGTTGCGACGTAATTTTAAACTTCTCCAATATGGTAGCTTATAAAATATGTTGAATTTTAATCATCCATGCGGAAGTTCAGTGCCCTTAGAGACACACCCATGCGGTAGGACATTGCGAGACTTATTTCCTTTCGATTTGCCCTTGGGAAACCGCTTACCCTTTCCGTTTCCCTTCCATTTTTACTTCAATATTTTTCTCCTAACCCTAAATGGGTTTTATTTGTTGACTCTTTTCTTTCCAAATATTTTTCTAGGTAAAGCACGTAGAAGCTCAAATATTTCTTCTCCTATCAGCCTTAGAAGAGTTGGTCTACTTTTTAGATTGCCGTCAAACATTCCTACTAACTTTCTAAACTTGTGCCCTGTAGGCAACCATCTTCTGTGTTGCTAATAACAAAACTTACGGATATACTTCAGGAAGTTTCCCTCATAGTCTGACATGCAAACTGGACAAGCAATCTGACCCTTCGTCAACCATCCAGACAGGTTAGTGTATGCTGGGAAGTCATAATTGTCCACATGACCATTACCCACATATAGAAAGACTCCTTACCATAAGCATCATAAGTACTGACACCTTCTTTCCAGAGAAGCTTCAGGTCATCAATTAATGGTTAGAGGAAAACATTGATGTCATTTCTAGGAGAATATCTTCTAGGGATCAAGAGTGACAGTGTCTTGTACGGTTACTTCATGCACATCGATGACGGCAGGTTGTACGGTGTTAGCAACACTAGCCAGGTAGACCAAGCGAAGCTCATTAATCCAAACGGATTAAACCCGTCACTAGCAAGCCCTAGCCTAATATTCTGAGACTCCTTACCAAAGTTAAGGTATATACAATCGATGTGCTTCCATGCCTCACCGTCAGCAGGATGTCTTAGTTTCCCATCCTCTTTGCGGTCGGTCAAGTGCCATCGTATATTTTTAGCTAGCTCGATAGACATATAAAACCTCTGCAGCCTAGGAATAATATCGAAGAACCTTCGTAGGGATTCTGCTGTACTTATTAGATGCACCACCTTTGGATGTGCTCGTAGCTTCTCCTTTCTAGTGTGATACATGACACGTCAGACATTCCTCCAGAGCTTCATTTCTCTTATTATACAGGATGCAGTTGTTAGGACATGCTTCTATCTTCTTGTAATTAAGCCCTAGTATATCAACAATCTTGTGGGCTTCATAATAGGTTGTGGGGATGCTTTTCTCGCCACTTGGAATGAATTTTCTCAGCAAATCTAATAACATCTTGACATGTGTAACAGCCATCCCACTGAGTGAATGGATATGAAGAAGCCTCAGCATAAAAGAAAGCTTTGTGAACTCATTACACCCCTCGTATAACGGTGACTCTTTTTCTTCAACAAGTCTCATCAATCGATCTACACCTAGAAATATATCAATAGTGTTAACATCACTAACTGATGGCACGACAAGAATATCTTCCAACATATCAGTTGTGTCAACTGTCGGATTGCTGACTTCAATAAACACTTCCTCTGATTGCATCATCGGGAAGCTTTCACTATGATGACTCAAAAATACATAAGAGCTATCAAATCCATTGATTGACAGATGGAAACATACATCACTACTAGCGAGCATTTTACCATTCCTGCAATTCTTACAAGGATAGAAAATTAATCCGCTCAGCGACCATAGAGGGTTTGTGTCAGAGTAGCCTAAGAAAGCTTCTATCCTATCCTTGTATCGGGTGTTTAGATGCCTCCGATCATATGGTATGCTCATGAATGATTTGTCAGGAACTGTCCGCATCTAGAATTTAAAAATTAATGGAAGTGAGCATACCCTTACATATATCATTTTAATTTAGGACAAGCTTGTGTGACCGGCTGTCAGGGGAAGGCTTTATCCCATTAGGTATGTAAACGTGGCGTGTACATGTATTTATGTGTGTTCAAGTGTACTTTTATTTTGTAAAAGTTTTGACAGCACCTACACATTATTCTGGTAGTACACTATAGTGGGAAGGATATACTCCTGCATATCCCTCTGACATTTGTACAAGGAGAACAACGAGTAAGCATCGCCGAAACTCTAACGAAATGAAAGTACACAAGAACACACGTAAATACATATACAAGTCATGTTTACATACCTAACTCGTCCACACTGAACAGATCTAATAAATATTTATATATAAGCCCCCTATCACATACGCATACGAAAAGGTTGTCGGATCGAACACGAGGGTCTCATATCTGCCAACCATCCAGTACACGTATGTGATAAGTAAATAAAGAGATTACATATAATATTTATTGGATGGGGAATTCTACAGCTTGAAAATATGTGTGTGTGTGTGTGTGTGTGTGTGTGTGTGTGTGTGTGTGTGTGTGTGTGTGTGTGTGTGTGTGTACAGTTTCTTTGTAATTAGCAAAATAATAGTAATGCTAACCTTCACCCTAACCCTCACCCTCACCCTCACCGTAATCCTCACTGTAACCCTCAATGTAACCTAACCCTCACCTAACCCTAACCCTCGCCCTCGCCATAACCCTAACCCTCACCTCACCAACCCCTAACCCTCACCAAAACCTAACCCTAACCCTAACCATCACCTAACCCTAACCCTAACCATAACCCATGCTAAATTTTATTTTTTATATTATAATTTTATCAAGATGAAATTTTTTATTAGGGTTTGGGTTTTTTCATATTTTTTTGCAACAATTAAACTATAATTATAATTAAAAATTAAAATAAAAAATTTAAAAAATAAGAAACTCTCTTTCTCTCTCCCCCTACATCTCTCCTTCTCTCTGCCTCTCTCTCGGTCGGCAGACGTCAGCGATCATTGGTCAGCTGGCCACCAACGTCGGCCGATGGGAGAGAGGCAGAGAGAAGGAGAGATGTAGAGGGAGAGAGAAAGATAGTTTCTTATTTTAGGGGAGGAGAGGGGTAACTTGAGAGAGAGAGAGAGAGAGAGAGAGAGAGAGAGAGAGAAAGGGGGCAGTGGTGGCGGGTTGGCGGGGGGCCGTCGGTAGGGCGACGGCGACGGTGCGGGTCTAGTGCCAATGAAGAGAAAGGGGGTAGGGGAGAGAGACGACAAGAAATGGGGGAGGCAGAGAGGGGGGAATGAGGAGAGAGGAAATGAGGAGAGAGGGGGAGGTTAGGATTTGGGGGGAATTAGACTCAGGGCACGGGCTTTCCAAAATTATTTCTTTTTTTAACTTTTTAGCAACGGAATTTGCATCGCCATAATGCGAAAATTTCATCGCTAAAATACATTTTAACATCAGATTTTTACCGACGAATATTTCTAACGTAAAATTAACGGCGACAAGAATAGTCCGTCATCGTTAATAATTTTTTTGTTGGTTTAAAGACTTTTGTCGATAGAATTATAGCAACGGAAAGTTCCGTCACTATAAGTCAAAGTATAGTGATGAAAATTTCCATTGCTATACGTCCGTGGTTAATACACATATTTCTAGTAGTGGTAAAAGACTTTGTTTTATTAATAAAGTCAAGTTAAATGAAGATACAAAAGTGGAAGCTATCAGTCTGAATACAATCCTCGACTGAGTATCCAAAGTTCCAACATAAAGAGCTCATCTACATAACTATGCTCAAGTTTAGCCTGCAGCTTGGCCCGGATGGAATCTTCGGATGTATCTAGTATCTTTGCAGCTTCTCTTCTCAACTTAGCTAATTTCTCCTCTGTAGACTCTAACTTCTCCAGTGTTTGTCTTCGAGAGTTTTCGACATCTGCTAATTCTTCTTCAAGAATGGAGCGAGAGATTCTTTAGCATACTTCAGGGCCTTTTCAAGATCAGCTATCTTCTCGTCAGCCAAGGCTAAAAAGCTAAGTAATTCAGCCCTAGCCTTGTCCTTCCTCAAGAGATTAGCCTTCATCTACATAATAGAGCCCTCTTGTGCCTGAAGATCATCTCCGATGGATGCTCTGGTGTCATGCTACTGCTTCAGCTTGGACTCCAACTGAGCATCAACAAACAATGAAACACCTCTAGTCTTCCGCTCCTCTAACTATTATGATTCACGCTCTAGTATAGCGAGATCTGCGGTGAGGGAATCAACTAGCTCTAAGTATCCCTCCTCTCTAATCATCATCATATGGCGGTCAAGAGATCGCCTGTACTGATCAAAAAATATCCATGATGAACGATCCTCTTCACCATTTTGCCAAAAAGGTAAGGAAACTCTCAAGATCTATACAGAATATGTCCCTATTCGGATCAGTATCAGATAATAAGGCCATGATGTGCTCGTATGGAGACAATAGAAGCCTTGCAAGTAATTGTACAGAAGAATAAGAAATTCTAGAATATTACAAGGGAAACTCAGATCAAGTTATGAGTTTACCAGTGCCAGTAGAAGTCCCTTCAGTTTAGCGTTCTATACTTGGCTCTGCTAACCTAATCTCAAGAACTCTCGGAATGGTAGTAGGCATAACTGTCATCATTATATCGACTCCTTTAGGTGGCCTCATGATGTCTATGTCCATCAGATCTAAAGGAACAGTAGCCTGAAGCTGAGAACTAGGTAGCTGACCATAGCCATGGGTCCCTCTAATGATGAAGGGACAGAACCCTCAGGCAAGTTAGGAATGCTAATGATCGTAGTTGTATCAGATCAAGTGACTGGACCTACAATCAAAACTCTCTTGTGGTTAAATAAAAATTAACAGATAAAAAAAGACAATCTATAAAGTAGATGCGCACCTGCAGATGAACCACCCTCAACGAATGGTCCTACAGCCTCTCGAGTGACCAGCTCGGTCGACATGTCAACGAGCAGCCTGCTATCAAATCCTGAGAAGCTCGGCACTGAGACAAATACGTATCCACTGAATCCTCCATGGTCCATACCATGAAATGCTTCCTCCTCAACCGGTCCCTCCATTTTGGTATCTACACAAGGGCCTAAATGTTAAGTAAGGAGAAAGAAGCTAGAATTCATGATAGTAGGAATCAGATTCACCTCTGGTAGTTGCTGAAGATTCTGTTACCCTGATATTTGTGCTCGCATCCTTCAATTTTTCTAAAAGAGAATGAAGCGCGAAAATGATTAAAGGGGGAACAAATTCTAAATCACCTAACTCCCTTAATTGCCACTTGAATGGTGTACTACTGGTGTTAAATATACCTAAACTTGGAATCCTCGATTCAACATTGGTACCTTAGCAAACTCTTTCACCAACCTCAGTAGACATGGGCTCATCATCAATAGTATCACACATCTATTGTACGAAGCTCGGGCCCTCGAAATGGTTGAAGTTGGAGAAGATAGAGTCGTACGGAAATTCATCTTCATCATGACCCAATGAAACACGAGACATGATTAAGTTCGAAGAATCCATATGAGAACTAATTAAAGGCTACATGGTGGTGGAGTATTACCTTCTCTCCTAATGGGTACATGCCCAAGCAACTCTGCCTGGCGAGCGCACTGATCAACATAGGACTTACTCATCATCTTCTTCCGTTTAAGGAAGCGAGCTCTATGTAGGTACTAGGTCTCTCATGGTTGGATTTGGCACGCACCTCACCCGTGAAGGAGACTTAGCGGTGGACCGTAATCTCACGCGACGGGAGATAAGAGGCTCCTCTTCTTTAACCATCCTACTGGGGTAACAAGAGTCATCTTGTTAGGATAAGTAAACAAAAGCTCTCGCCTCGGCTTTGATGGAGCCAGTGGAGGTTTAGGGAAAAAAAGCACTGAGCCCGATGAGCAAAAGCCAGACACAGAATTCTGAGAAGAAAGAGTCTGACAGACCTTGTTTCCGGTAAAAGTTGCTGTTTTCATTGATGTTCTCTTTTTTTCGAGATCTGTTACAACTTTGAGCGTTACAACAGAGTTTAAATGAAAACAAAAGATTACAACTTAAATGAAAATAAACACGAGATCCCGGTTTGGTACGGTCTCGCTTGCGTGGGTTGTTGGCCTGTGACGGGGACGTCGATGTCCGTGGACCGCCGACTCTTCAAGATCCTTGCCGGTAAAATCCGGCAGAGTTTCGTCTATCCACGTAGGATATAGAAACAGAACCTCGTCGATCCGCGCAAGATCTAGAGGTTATAAGCGTATATCTCGGCTAAAACGAGATAATAGCTCTTCTTAGTGTCACCGCAAAGGAGCAACACTAAGGATCAGAGGGGGGGGGTGAATGAACCTTGATGAAGAATTCTGACTCCTCACTCCAGCAGGGCTTCGCCGCTTCAGACTTTAGAATTTCAGATCTCGAGGATAATCCCAAGACCGGAAATTCTTCTCCCAAGGCTAAACCAGAGAAAAATCAAGAGCCCCTCACAAAGGAGGCCTAAGGGGCTATTTATAGCCAAAAGGAGAGGGGGGGGCTGATATGGACACCCCAAGAGGAGAGACACCCCCCTAGGGGTGTCCTGGCCAAGGCTGGGACACCCCCCATGGGGTGTCTCGGCCAAGGCCGAGACACCCCATGTGGGGTGTCTCGAGCTAGCCAAGACACGTTCGTGTGTCCCTGGTTCAGCCCGGGGCTGTGCCGTTGTCCCGCTGTTGACTCGCCGTTGACTTTTCGTCCGAACTCGGATTTGGGTGATTTCGGATGCGTTGGAATCGTGACGGCGAGCTCTGTAGGCCCCAATGGTTGGATCATCTGTGGGGTGATCGAGGCGTAGCGGGCGTTGGTCTGATTGCAGTGATAGCGGGGTTTTCGGTCAACCCGTATCCTTGTGATTCTGACATTCTGTCGGCTCACGTAATCCGTCGGTTTGCTTCAGTCGCTCACCGGCGTCATTTGAGCTCTTGTGAACCGGGTAGTGACGTTCGAATGCCGCTCGTTGACACCGAGCTATGTTCGGGGACCTATCGGCAATTTTCGACGCCTACAGATACCCCCTCCAAAGTGTTTCGGACTCGTTTCTTTTATAGAAGAGCCCGGAATACTTTGGATATGATTGGTCCAGCCTTCAGTCGGCCTAAGGGACCTGTGGTTTGCTTCAACTCTCGGCTCTTTCGATCTTCGGTTTATCCGGTGCTTTGTCGAATAACCGAAGTTGTTCCGGCGCTGCGTTTATCGCCTGGCCGTCGTCGGAGTCTCGAGTCTACAGCTGGTGGGTTGAGTTTGGCTCGTGTCATTGAGTTGACTTTCGAACTTGCTACCCCTGTCACATCGTGTTGACTTGGGGTTTTGGCTCACTGTGAGTTGACTTTTTGTCGCAACGCGCTGTCCGGCGTTGACCTAGGGCTACGCGTTGACCGGCGTCCGCCTTAGGGTTTCAGAACCGCTTGGGTTGACTTTCGTCGCTACGTGTTGACTTTCGTCGCCACGTGTTGACTTTTGTCGCAACGCGCTGTCCGGCGTTGACCTAAGGCTACGCGTTGACCGGCGTCCGCCTTAGGGTTTAGGAACCGCTTGGGTTGACTTTCGTCGCTATGTGTTGACTTTCGTCGCCACGTGTTGACTTTTGTCGCAACGCGCTGTCCGGCGTTGACCTAGGGCTACGCGTTGACCGGCGTTGACCTAAGGCTACGCGTTGACCGGCGTCCGCCTTAGGGTTTAGGAACCGCTTGGGTTGATGTGTGAGGTTCAACCGTATCCTCAATTGCCGGCGATGAAAATGAACATCGGGGGATCAAAAATCATTCGGGGGCTGAAATTCAGAGAGTGTTGACCCCAAACCCTTGATCGAATTTTTGGTAAAGGCACGTGGATGCAAAACCAAAAGTTCGAGGAGGGGCTTTTATGTAAAATTGACCAAATTCTGCAAAAGGACTTATTTGCAAGATTTGATCAGAATTATAGGGTACCGGGACGTTAGATGATCAAGTATAACGACCACGACCCGAGTCACACGTGTCCTTGACCTGAATTTGGCCTTGAGCACGGGGGGTATTTTGGGTATTTTGCCAAAATTTATCGCGAAACGACAATTATCGTTTTGCGTGCACGAAATTCGTCGGTTTAATTAGACTTTAACTGTAAAATCCTATTTGTTTATAGGATTTCAAGTCCAAGTGCTTAATTTCCCCTTTTCCGATATTTCGTGTATATATATTGTACCTGATATACTGCTCTTTACTGCAGATTTGCGATGTCTCCCCGCCGATCTCGACCTTCCGGGAGTTACTCTCGTCCACCGCATAGCGAGGAGGAAGCTCCCGTGATATCGTCCTCAGTGGCCTCTTTCCTCGGGGGTGAGAATTTACATTTTCTGTACCTCGGATTGACCTTTCGCGGGTCATGAAGGAAGAACTGATACCCCTCCCGCGGGGTTAAGGTTTCAGACTTGCTTTGCTTAGCCAATTCAAGTCTTCGGGTATATTGGGGCGATCTCGTGTTGCCTTACGCCTTATAGGTCGGTATATGTTATCACGTGATTTACGTGATTGTATACCGTCCTCCTGGTGTAGGGCACTCGAAATCGTCTTCGCCAATTATCCCGTGAGCAACCTCGTTTTGCTTTTATGAGATAGATATTCTGACCCCATGCTTATGCTTTGTCGCAGTCGCATTTTCCGGTGGTAGCCTTCCTTCTCATGCGACTACCGGTCGTAGCCGCGAAATCATCCTGATATCCGATGATGAAGGGGAAGAGGATCCTGCTGCTGCAGTTGTGTCTGACCAAGAATCCGTCTTTTCGGTCTCTGAATCAGTACGGGATGTCCTCCAAAAGGTAGAGCGGGTCATCCAGCAGACGGTCGATGCCATCAGTTCCGGACGAGGGAGACCCTGCGATTTGCCCCTTTTCATAGAAGACAGTCTTGAGGACATCCGGCGTGTGGGTGGCCCCCATCTAGCAGGGCAATGTGAGGCGATGTTGATTTGCGTAGAGGAACTCATATCTCATTTGGAAGAGTTGGTAAACCTCGACTCCTATGATGAAGACACCCCGCTCGTGGTTGAGGCTCAGGTTCAGAGGACACATGAGCGCAAGATCCGGGCGCGACGCATCTCAGAGCAGGAAGTGATTGTTGCGAACTTGTATGAACGCCAGCTTCGTCTGCAGAGTAAGATGGATGCTTACAACGCTATGGCTGATAGCACGGGCACCAGGACCGTCCAAGGGGAGAGGACTCTGAGGGATTTTGAGCTTGAGAGCACCAGAGTTCAGAATGCTTATCAAAGAGAGTTGGAGGTTCTTCGCACATTGCGCCGAGAAGGCGTAACAGCCGACACTGCCGCCGCTCTTGCCTACGACAAGCTTCAGAAAGAGGAAGGGGAGAGGGTTCGAGCGGAACACACCAGGAAGATTGCCGCTGCTAAGGCTAAGCTTGCCTCCTTCAGTTTGCTAGATCTGATTTGAGACGTTTTCTTGTATCTTCATTGGCTTGATCTATCACTAGGACTCTGTATTTGCTTTTCTCTGGATGTTTTGATACACCCCCAGCCCTTAATGTTATGACTTTGAATTCGTAAACTCTGTCATTCATCATTTTCTTTTTATGGAAAAAGGGCACTTTGCACCGCGTATTAGGCGATGACTTATCCCTACTTAGGATTCGGGATAAAATTCCCCGTGCGTGTGAAGCCCGGATTAT
>BQKN01066314.1:1247215-1312697 GCA_022839385.1 Asparagus kiusianus | reverse complement strand
GGCCCTAACTGTCGTAAGGTTTGACCAAACTGGAATGGTGTGGTGGAGACTATGAGTAGTCAAAAACCACTGAAAGTTCTGCGAGGGGAGAATCAACGATTAGATCTCATCTCAGCAAAAAGAGAATTTGTGAGAGTTAAATTCCGACAAACAAGAATATTCGGAATTCGAATATTGATTTCTTGCTCATCAGCGATCGGGTCATCCCTAAGAATACCCCGATGTGGTATTCTTCCGGGAACTTCCCGGTACCTCAATTCCTCTGAGGATACTAAGGATAGTACCTCTTCAGAAATTTGCCATTTATTGGCATCATGAGTCGGTCACCATCTTTGGTGACTAGACGATAGGCGCCGTTCGAGTAAACTGTTTCTACTACGAACGGTCCCTCCCATTTGGGTTCGAATTTGCCTTTCTTCTTGGAGTTAAGGATCATAGGACGTTTCTCGGTTAAGACCAAGTCCCCTTCCTTAAAACTCCTTTGTCGAACCTTTTTGTCGAAGGCTCGAGAAATTCTGGCTTGGTAAAACTCGATGTGCTGTTGAGCTTCCAAGCGCTTTTCATCGAGCATCTCGAGTTCTTCGAGGCGCTTCTGATGCTGTTCTTCGGTTGTCATCTGGGTTGCGAGAGCGATCCGAAGAGATGGAATTTGAACTTCCAGAGGGAGAACGGCTTCACATCCATACACCAATGAGTATGGGGTTGCGCCGGTCGGCGTACGCACCGTGGTACGATAGGCCCATAAAGCCGCGCCGAGCTTATCATCCCAATCTCGCTTGCTATTCTTCACAAGCTTTGACAAGAGCTTTATGATAGTCTTGTTGAAGGCTTCAGCTAACCCGTTTGCTGTGGGGTTATAGGCTGTTGACGAGATGTCCTGAATTTTGAACTTTTCGCAGAACCTTATGAAGGCGTTGCTGATAAATTGAGGACCGTTGTCATGTATGATTCGCCTTGGAACACCATGCCTGTAGATGATATGGTGCTTGATGAATGCAATGACATTGCTCGTCTTGACTTCTCTGAGTGGGACTGCCTCAGCCCATTTGGAGAAGTAATCAGTGATCGCCAGGATGAACCGATCGCCTTTGACTGATGGGGGGTTTATAGGACCAACAATGTCCATTCCCCAGGTCTCGAACGGCCACGACGTAACCGAAGGATGTAGATGTTCCGGAGGCTGGTGCATGTAATTCGCGTGTACCTGACACGCGTGACACTTCCGGGCGTATACAATTGCCTCATGCATCATGGAGGGCCAAAAGTATCCCATTCTCCTGATGCGATCATAGAGCTTAGGACCAGGTTGGTGCACGCCGCACTCTCCTTCATGTGCCTCTTTAAGCACTTCTTCAGCTTCTTTGGTTGATAGACACCGTGCCAGCATGCCATCATACCCCCTGCGGTATAGCGTTCGATTCTCTGTATTATAGTAGAATCTCGGGGCTCTTCGTCTGATCGACTCTCTCTCCTTCACGTCTTCTGGCAAGATTCCATGCAAGACGTAGTCGATGATGGGGAAGCGCCAATCTCGGGGTTCAAACTCAGCCTGAGTTGTGTGCACCTCCTGGGCCTCTTCCTCCTTGCCATTTTCATCATGAAGTGGCACTAAGAGTTGGTGCGTTCTTACCGTAACAAATTGCTCTGTTCCGGGAGGCTGTGCCAAAGAAACAGCTAAAGCTGCTAACGCATCTGCGTAAGTATTCTGCAACCGCGGAACGTGCTCAATGAAGAACCCTTCAAACGATTCCGCTAGCTCCACCGCCATTTTGTGGTATGGTAGCAAATCCTGACTTCGGACTTCGTACTCCCCTTGGACTTGTTTGACTATCAGTTGAGAATCACCGAAGGCTTCGAGATACTCAACCCCCAGCTCTTTGGCAAAGTTGAGTCCTATAATCAGTGTGTTATACTCTGCCACATTATTCGAGCATGGCTCGGTTAATGAATAGGCTCGAGGCATCACATGTTTTCCCGGGGAAATTAAGACAACTCCAACTCCGGAGGAGACCTTAGAACATCCAGGAGTACCTGCGGCATTAGCTGCTCGTGAAGCACCGTCAAAGTACAAACGCCACACTTGTTGATGCGAAGTTGCATTGACCTCGTGAGTTTCATCAGGTAGATCGTCATATATCTCGGCGGCGTCCGTAGTTGGATTAGTTGCCAAGAGATCACAGATGGCCTGTCCTTTTACTGACTTCTGCTGTTTGAAGTGCAGATCGTATTGGGACAAGAGTAAAGCCCACTTCGCTAATCGCCAGCTCATGGAAGCCGGTTGAGTCATGAACACTCGGACCGGGTTAACTTTGGAGATGACGTAGATGGTTTGTCCAACCAAATAATGCCGCATTTTCTGGATGGCGTACACTAAGGCTAGGCATTCCCTCTCAATCATGGGATATCGAGATTCTGCGCCCACCATGGTTCGGCTTAAGTAGTATACCGCCTGCTCGTGACCGTTATCGTCATCTTGTGCAAGCAATGCACTTAATGAGTGGCTCGTCGCCTTAACATAAATCAAGAACGGTTTGCCCGATTTCGGTGCGACGAGTACGGGAGGTTTCGAGAGATATTCTTTGATACTCTCGAACGCCTTTTGACAAGCATCGTCCCATACGAATGACACGCCCTTCTTTGTGAGCCTGGAGAACGGTTGGCATTTCCCCGAAAGGTTTGAGATAAACCGACGGATATATGCCAATCGCCCTTGCAGTCCTCTGAGCTCCTTGAGGTTCCTCGGAGGTTGCAATTCATTGATCGCCTTTACTTTGTCTGGATCAATGTGAATACCTTTGGTGGTGACGACGAATCCTAAGAATTTTCCACTAGCCATTCCGAGGAAAGACTTGGTAGGGTTCATCTTCAACTGATGGGCCCGCATCAAATCGAACATGGTCTTCAAGTCTTTGATGTGATCTTTCTTATCACGGCTTTTCACGACCAGATCGTCCACGTAGCACTCGACTGTCTTTCGGAGATGTTCCTGAAAGATTTTCGACATAGCTCGCTGATATGTAGCACCTGCATTCTTCAAGCCGAAGGGCATGACTGTGTAGCAGAAGACACCGAGAGGCGTTCTGAATGCGGTGTGCTTCTCATCATCTGGATGCATCTTTATCTGGTTGTAACCAGAGAAACCATCCATAAAGGACATCCTCTCGAACCCACACGTGTTGTCGATGATAACATCCGTGATGGGGAGAGGAAAATCATCTTTTGGACAAGCTGCATTGAGATCCCTGAAGTCAATGCATATCCGGATCTTCCCGTTCTTCTTTAGGACCGGAACAATGTTGGCAAGCCATTCGGGATGTTGTTCCTCTCGGATAAATCCTGAATCGACAAGCTTCTTGACTTCAGCTTCGATTGCCTCCATCATTTGCGGACGAAACCGTCGTTGTTGTTGTTTGACTGGTTTGACATCCGGTTTAATGTTGAGACGATGCACCGCTACATTCGGATCGAGACCTGGCATGTCTTCATAATTCCAGGCGAATACGTCGATGTACTCCCGGATAAGAGAAATCAACTCTTCCTTCTCTTCAGGTAAGAGGCTATCGCTGATGAATATTGGCTTTGGATTCTCCTCGGTGCCCATATTCACCTGAACGACTGGGTCTTCGGTAGGAGGCTCTCTCTGCTCGAACCGGTCTCCATACTGCATGCTTAAGTGATGAACCCACGGGTCTTCCCATGTCGGCATCTCATCATCTTCCTCCATTGTCGCTGGATCAACCGTAGTCATGTTCGACATTAGCTTCTTAAACACTTCACCAAGACTAGCGTCGGAATCCCAACCCGAAGAGTCGGAAGAATATCCCTTCCTAGTCTTGTTAGCAATTTGGTCAATGATTTGCCAGCCACACTCATCATCTGACGAGACATAGCCTAGACCTCTTTTGTGGCGGTAGTAATTATCGGGTTTTCCCTTCGGTACATAGGCCATCCGGGGTGGAACCCGTGGACCTCGACCAAAGAAAAGACCTTCTCCGATCTTGAAGTCATAGCCATGCATTTCCATCATGTTACGCGCTTTCGCGTCGTATTTGGATAGATGGCGGGCTGGTTTATCATCGTCATCCTCCTCTTCCAAGAAATGGTTGGGTATCGGAGATGCTCTTCCTTTGCCGTATACGACTTCCTTTCCACCCCCAATCCCTGCGGGGATGATGAGCGTTGTTCCGCAAGGGTCGTGTACCTGCTTCTTCGTCAAACAAAATGATTGAAGAGGCATATATAAATCAGGGTTAGCATAGAGTTCGTTGGTGATATCATCAAGACCCGTCGAGTACTCTAAATCATCGTTTATTGATAGTTCTTCGGCAAGTTGCCAATTACAACTATCTTCCGATGATTCATCATCGTCAAGATTGATTACAATGGGTACAATGTCGTTTAAAACAAAACCGCCATCATAATCAAGCCCTGGTTCGGTATCAGCTTCATCTCCGCTGTCCGTTCCTTGGGCCAATGGTTCAGTATCGGATTCAGCGCCGTATAAAAGGGAATCGGTGAAATAATTCTCCAATCCCTTAAACGGTTGCTTATCCGCGACCACCGTCTTGATTTCATTATCTGTGCCCACATATTTGAGGCACTGATGCAGCGTTGACGGGACTATAAGGTTACCGTGGATCCAAGGCCGACCCAACAGTAAATTATAGGAAGTTTCCGCGTCAATCACATAGCATGTGACCTCCGACTTCAAATCCCCGATCTGGCACTTAACTCGGATCTTCCCCAAGGGCCTAGACCCGCTGGTGTTGAATCCGTAGATCGTCGTGCCAGTGGACGCTAATTTGCTAGTCGGGATTCCGAGATGATGCATCAATCGGAATGGCATGATGCTCACAGCGGAACCCGGATCGACTTGGATCCGGTTGACAACGCTGGAGCCAATGTGCCCGGTGAAGTACAAGGGCCTATCATGATTGGAGTTCTTTGTCTGCATGTCTTCTTTGGTGAAAGAGATGCAGGGGAAGTGATGTGCCGCCAGATTGCATTGTTGAGCTGACGACTCCGGTTCTTCGGAAGATGGTTTGATCCGAGTCAAGAAGGCTTCGGAATCACTCAAGGCTTCTTGCAGCGCCTTCCGTGTATCCTTCGACAACCGCAGCAACTCGTATAGAGTTATCCTGGCCGGGATGTTGGCCAATTGCGCCATAATGTCGAAATGGGGCTGAGAGCTTGCATTCCCCGGTTTGTCTCGTCCAATTGGATTATTGAATCGAGACGGCCTCGGGTTCTGAGCTTCTTGACGTACGGGCTCTTTTCCCTTATCCTTCTGCGGGATTCTCTCCGTGGCTGCTGTCGTTGGGGGAATTGCTGCAATTCCCAACTCTGCCAGCGTCTTGGAAGGTGGGGTTTTGGTACCCAATTGCTCAGTAGCCTCCGGATACTTGAAGTGATATTCGTTCCCGCTCCGAGTTGCAAAGGCTTCCTGCTCATCCTCAGAAAGCGGGAAGGTCGGGATTTTGTCATCATCCACCCCTGGTATGGCAGAAGTACCGTAGCACGATTTGCCCTTCCTCTTCGACTTCTTCTTGTTCTTTGTGGAAGAGGTCCCGGCCCACTGTTCATCTGCGATCAAGTCCGGATGAACCCACAAGATCTCGCCATTTGGGGCTGTGTGTGGCACAAGCCCTTTCTGGCACTGCTGGTGTGGATCATCGTTCACTGTCTTCACCGCCGCTTTGATCACTGACTCGTGTTGGAACCAACTCGAGGGAACAGATCCAAAGCTAATGGATACGGTGTTCGCACCCACCTTCTTCTCTTTGGGCTGTTTCATAGTGATGACCCCAACATCGATTAGGGCCTGAATCTTGTCCTTGAGAGCGTAGCACACCTTGGTAGGATGGTGTACTGCTCGGTGGAATGCGCAGTATTTCGGATCGTTGACCCTCTTGGCATCTTCCTGATCCTGAATTGGCGGCAGCTTGATCTTGTTGTTCTCTACGAGGTACTTGAAGATACCGGGGATTTCATCTTCTTTGAACGAGTAAACCTTTGGGAACCTCGGCTCCCCAACCTTTTGCTTCTGGGGCTGCTGTTGCCACCTGGGTTGTTGAGGCGCCCTCTGCTGCTGCTGTTGCGGCTGTTGGGGCTGTTGAGGCTGTTGCGCCTGTGCTTGCACCTCAAAGACTTGATTTGCGACCACTGCATTTGCATGCGCTTTCCCCTTTCCCTTGGGGGTAAAATTTGGTTGCGGGGCATTGTTGGGTATTTGCCCCCTCTCCGCTTTCTTCCTCTTGAGGAATCGTTCGGCTCGCTCTCCTCTCATCTTCAAATCCTTCCAGGTTTTGGACGGCGCCATTCCCATGGCTTCGAGGATGTCGAGCGTAAGGTTGTTGTGGCAAGTCTCGAGAATGAAATCCTCGCTGACCGGATCCCTGCAATTCATAGCTTTGTTCCGGAACCTCTTTACGAAGTTTTCAACCGTCTCGCCGTTCTTTTGCTTCTCATCGAACAGCGTGCCGATTGAAACTTCGGTATCATCATCAAAGAAATTGGTTAAAAACATGTCTTCCATGTCATCCCAGCCATTGATGCTTCCAGGCTTGAGACGGCGATACCAATCGAAGGCAGCTCCGCGAAGAGTGCCGACGAATGACCGCACCATGAGGGGCTCATTTCCGGAAATGATTCCTAAATGAGACTTGAAGTAGATTAAATGCTGGGTAGGGGAACCCTTCCCATCAAACGGCGTAAAGTTAATCAGATTAAACTTTGCCGGATATGGGATCGATTCCCACTCCCTCGGATATGGGCAGGGTATACCGGATCTTTTTACCTCCTGAGCATTCATCAATGCATTGATCTTGCTCTCCAGGTCTTTCATCTTCCTGTCCTCACTCGTCTCGGTCTTCGAGTGGCTTCTGGGAGAGGCGGCGTGGTCCTCTTTTGCATTTTCTTCTGCGGGACCACCCCCAGTATTGGTATTGACGGGAGGAATGTTGACATTATCCGCTTCCCGTTCATGCTCCTCTGAATTGCGTTGACTCGGTTCTCCTTGGTGAGCCGTCATCGCCGCGATCTGTTGATCGTGCATCTCCCTCATCCGCTGCATGGCCATCTCCATTTCAAATTTGAAGCTCTCCTTTTGCTTGGCCAGGGCTTCTTCAAGTATCTTCGACATTTGCTCAGCGCTGATCATGAGCGATTCATAAGGTTGGCCTGCACTTGAAGCCGTGTCATCGGATGCGACGGCGGAGCAGGTATCAGAATCAGCATCGGATTCCTCCTCTTCTAGGGAAAGTCCCTTGTGTACTCTTGGGTAAGTGTTTCGTTTGATGGTTCCCGACCGTAACCACGTCATGCATCGGGATGCCTCGGCAAGCTGATCCAAGTTGAGACGTGGTGTTGATCCCCCTCTGCCGGTCATGTTGACTGACACTTTCGAGTACTCATCCTCTCGGCGGAGCGATTTCTTCTTGCGGAAACGCTTCGGCTTGGAGAGTCTCTCGAACACCGAGATTCTTGTTGGGGTTTGAGCACAGCAACATTCGGACAACACTGCCTTGATAATGTTGGCACACGGGCAGTGGGACTCCATATCCTGCATGTACCTCTTTCGAGATTTTTCCGCATCCCCAGCCCTGTAGTACAGCTCATCAGCTTGATAGCTGGAGCAACCTACAGAGTGCTGGTGGATGTCCCTCGGTATAACACGCTCATCCTCAGACGAGTGTGTTTCCCTTTGGGAATGCAAATCATGGTTAGATTTTTCAAGAGTGGCCCGTTCAATTTTACGCTTTTGGGAGCGTAGAAATCGAACGGGCTCTTTCAGTTCGGCTCGCAATTCAGTGCGGCCGGTGATAGGGGCTTTCCCTTTGTCAATATTCTTGGGGGGATTGATTCCACCCCCAGTCTGGATTCTAGTTTGGGGACCTTTCAATGGTCCCAGCCGTTCTTTGACGGGTATTCTGCCTCGGTTCTCCGGTAAGGGACCGAGGCGACTCGTCAAAGGAACCTGGGATCTTGAATGATCCCCTTTTTTACCTGGCCCTGTTGAGGGTGTCGGTACAGGAGGAGTAGGCTCTGATTTGGTTGAACTCTGGGCGATAATCTTGCCCTTCTTGGTTTGAGGTGTTGGGTTTGCCTTGGGCACCCACACCGATTTGCTCTTGGATGGCGTTTTGACCGCCGTTTCTCGCTGCATCTCCTCTGTCTTCTTCAGGAGGAGCCGGGCATGTGCAAGTAGAGCACGACGCTTCTTGATTCGCTCCTCGAGCGTGGAGCGGTTCCTCTTGACGCGGATCCACTCATTCGCTCCTGATTTGGAGGGGAAGTTGATTACCTGCCGCTGCTCTTGTCGCTGCCTTGACTTCAAGTCCTCTGCATAGCGCACTCCATCCTTTGACTCCTTGGCCTTGGCGAGCTGTTGAGCGAGACGTTGACGACGCCTTTGGAGCGCTCTCTTTGATGGAGTTGGAGCAGCATCACCCATCGCCTTTGTAGCGGTTGGATCTACGTTCTTGACCACACTGATCGACGCAAGGCCGTTGTGTGGTGCAAGTGTAGTGGCAGCGACGGCGGGGTCTTGAATTGAGGAGTTGGAGATCCCGCAAGCTCTTTTTGGAGATGGGTTCTTCCTGCGCCGATGCGGAGATGCAGATCTGGAGGAGGAGGAGGAGGAGAGGTACTCTTCATACTTCTGCTGGTCGAACTCGTACTCGACCTCTTCATTCACCCGGATCTTGAAGGCCGGTTGCGTCACTCCGATCTCGGCAGCGAGGTCGGCGGCTCCCACTGTGGTCGCCAGCTTGTTTCCGGTAAAAGTTGCTGTTTTCATTGATGTTCTCTTTTTTTCGAGATCTGTTACAACTTTGAGCGTTACAACAGAGTTTAAATGAAAACAAAAGATTACAACTTAAACGAAAATAAACACGAGAGCCCGGTTTGGTACGGTCTCGCTTGCGTGGGTTGTTGGCCTGTGACGGGGACGTCGATGTCCGTGGACCGCCGACTCTTCAAGATCCTTGCCGGTAAAATCCGGCAGAGTTTCGTCTATCCGCGTAGGATATAGAAACAGAACCTCGTCGATCCGCGCAAGATCTAGAGGTTATAAGCGTATATCTCAGCTAAAACGAGATAATAGCTCTTCTTAGTGTCACCGCAAAGGAGCAACACTAAGGATCAGAGGGGGGGGTGAATGAACCTTGATGAAGAATTCTGACTCCTCACTCCAGCAGGGCTTCGCCGCTTCAGACTTTAGAATTTCAGATCTCGAGGATAATCCCAAGACCGGAAATTCTTCTCCCAAGGCTAAACCAGAGCAAAATCAAGAGCCCCTCACAAAGGAGGCCTAAGGGGCTATTTATAGCCAAAAGGAGAGGGGGGGGGCTGATATGGACACCCCAAGAGGAGAGACACCCCCCTAGGGGTGTCCTGGCCAAGGCCGGGACACCCCCCATGGGGTGTCTCGGCCATTGGCCGAGACAACCCCTTGGGGGTGTCTCGAGCTAGCCAAGACACGTTCGTGTGTCCCTGGTTCAGCCCGGGGCTGTGCCGTTGTCCCGCTGTTGACTCGCCGTTGACTTTTCGTCCGAACTCGGATTTGGGTGATTTCGGATGCGTTGGAATCGTGACGGCGAGCTCTGTAGGCCCCAATGGTTGGATCATCTGTGGGGTGATCGAGGCGCAGCGGGCGTTGGTCTGATTGCAGTGATAGCGGGGTTTTCGGTCAACCCGTATCCTTGTGATTCTGACATTCTGTCGGCTCACGTAATCCGTCGGTTTGCTTCAGTCGCTCACCGGCGTCATTTGAGCTCTTGTGAACCGGGTAGTGACGTTCGATCGCCGCTCGTTGACACCGAGCTATGTTCGGGGACCTATCGGCAATTTTCGACGCCTACAGACCTATCTCAAGTTCTTCCTCAGAGCTTCCAAATACGATGTCCGTAACTCCAAGGTCTTCTTCGAAAATCTCTTCGTCATCATCAGTAGGAAGGAACCCTTCCTCATCCTCCACTCTACCTCTGCCTTTGCGCCAGGGATTGATAGGCTTCTTCAACTACTTCTTCAAAAGCTCAGCATCACGAGTGGTCTTAACAGTAGCTTGAACTAAATATTCAACCTCCAACTCGGCGATGTCCTTCACATTCATAAGCTCATTCGCAGAAATAACCCACTTGTAGCTGAGGAAGGTAAGTTGTAGTTTATGCATGGATGTCGGTAGAGTGAAGGTGGCACCCGTACAACCTGTCATGCTCCAAAGCCATGCTCGAACACCGTTTATAAGACCTCTCTAAGTTCTCAAGCCTCAGTTTGGGTTCTCAATATACAATTAGTCGTAACCAAACTGACGAGCAAACCGACTAGGCAAATAAGGCTCTATATGATAATGACTATTCACCCAAAGGACGAGATAACCAAGGCGGATGTTCACTAACCAATGGAAATAACCCATATAAAGAGAAGTTCAACCAGTCCCTAGCTTCTCTTCATCAATTAGTACATTGTCATAGCGGCCCGAGAAACAAGAAAAACATTTGAAGGACTCCCAACACTTGTGGATTTGAAGCGCTTGTTTCACCTTGGTGAAAGTCTTTGAAAACCACTTGCTCTCCTCTAATGATTTCAGGAGGGGGATGGAGGTATCGGTAGTGCTCGACGCTGATATCAAATTGGGTCGATGAAGGATGAGCCATGTCATCATATATGTAAATGGAAACTCGACTTTCAGAGGAAGGATCTTAGTCAATGGTTCGGGCCCTATTTGCGTAAGACCATTGACCATGTATCTAAGCTCGCAATGAATATCAGTGACCATAGCTAGAAGTAGGAATTTAGATATGAATCCCTAATAAAGATAGTCAGTTCAGCGTCGATTCAACGACACTAGCTAAAATTCAGAAATCAACACACCAGCTTTAATTCAAGACTTCGACAACCGTCAGATGATAAACGCAGAGTCGAAAGAATTTTAGTTATTCAACAAAATATTAAATAGATTAAAAATCAAAGAAGTCAAAAACTAAAGCCAATTGCAGGTCCTTTTATACCGACTGAAGGTTGGGCCTATCACATCCAAAGTATTTTATGCTATTCTATTAAAAACAAGACTGAAACACTTTGGAGGGGGTATCTATAGGCGTCAAAAATTACCTATAGGTTCTCGCACGTAGCTCAAGATGAAGTAAAGATGATGAATATCATTATCTGAGTTAAGGGGAGTTATCTGACATTGGCAAGAGCATGAACAAGCTCACAAAGCTATGAATCAACGGGGCGGCATAATAACGGAAAAACAAAGTGTCACTCATGTCTTATCCACCCCACATGTGATTCACCCATGGGAGATTGTAAATCTCTTCTCCAGCTTTGCAACACACATTGAATCACGTCATTCCAAGATCGAACCAGCAAATCAGAAGGAAAAAAATCAAGGCACGCTAAAATGGTGTTTCGGCTAAAACTGAGACATGTTTTGTGTCTCGGCCAAGGCTGAGACACATCTTGTGCCTCAACCAAGGCCGAGACACATCTTGTGCCTTAGCCAAGGCCGAGACACACTCTGTGTCTCGGCCATGGCTAAGACACAGCTTGTGTCTCAGCCAAGGGATAGACAGACTCTGTGTCTCTGCCAAAGATGAGACACTAAGTCTGTCTCATGCCTAGAAATACTGTTTTTGGCCCATTAGCCACCCGAAACTAGTTTTTCGATAAGATTTTAGGATTTCTTCAGCCCAAAGCCTCCCCAACTAATTTGAATCTATCTTAGAACATGGTTAAGTGGTTACAACTGAAGATAAAAGCAAATCGGTCGTTCTTTATCCGAAAACAAAGCTTCTAAAGCCTATAAATATGGCCCTAGGGCCTTCATTTACACAAATCTAAAATTCTCGAATCTCGGTGACCCTATCGAATTAAAAAGTGAGGAGTATGAATTTTAGAGAGAAGGAAGAGATCTTGGCGAGTTCTTCAGTATAAAGAGAGGAAGAGTACGAGAGATCCGCATCGCGTTCATTCATTTCCCTTGAGATCGCACCTAGTTATGATTCTCGAGATAATCACTTCAATTTCTTGTCTTCTTTGCGAGGCAACAAAATCTTTATTTGGATCTGATCAGTTGGTTGTCTACGGATAAACCTCGGCACCGACAAAGATCCCACGCAAGCAAAAGACCAATAAACAATCTCTATGCATGTGTTCTCAGAAAGTTATAATCTTTTTATTATTGTTGTGTAAGGAGACTTATAAAAACTCTTTTTTTTTGAACTTATTATAACGATGGAAGTTGTAATGAGTCCTACAATGAACAAAAACAACTTTTTGAGGCCGCCTGCAGACACGTGGCTCGCCTACCACCAACTTGGACCTCGCCTGCAGAGATCCATCTTGCCTGCAAGCACGAAGCTCATCTGGTGACATTTAAAGCTTGCCCACACATTTGGAGCTCGCCTACCAATGGCTTGACCTCACTTGAAGACTTGAGCTCATCTACACTTCATCGAGCTCGCCTAAAGAGTTCAACTCACCAAGGGCCTCAAATTTTCCCAAACTAATAAACAATGATCCTCTTCATTCAAAGTGTTCTAAACCACATGCAACTTAATTTAGGTCTAAAAACTTTGAAGGGGTTTCGTAGGCAATAAAAGTTGTCTTTACATAAGAGAACTCAAACCTAGCATGTTTGAGTTTGCCTGCGTGCCCAAAGCAAGCAAAGCTCACCTGCATTCAAAACGCCAAGCAAAGCTCGCCCATGAACTTGGCTTGCTAGCCCTAGTCAAGCACACCTGCATTCGAGAGGCCAAGCAGAGCTTGCTTGCAAGCTTGGCTCACCAACACGCTTTGTTCGTCTGAACGAGCCGAAGTTCGCAAATATGGCTTGACTCGCCAGCACGAGTTAAACTCACCTGTTTGTTTGACTCACTACCATGAGTCAAGCTTACCTGGATGTTAACATGCCTACTTGAGTCAACCTCGCCAGATTTCTTGACTCGCCTACAAAAGTCAAGCTCGTTTGAATGCTTTGCTCGCCCATAAGAGTCAAGCTCGCCTGCAAGAGGTTTGCCCGCATGAACTGAGCTTGCTAGATAGGATTAATCTCCTCAATATTCTTAAGGAATCCGTCAGCCGACCTTGCCTGTAGCAAAGCTCACTTGTAAGCTCGCCTAAGTGATCAGACAACATCTAAGCCCGCCAACCTCATCTAAGCAGTGCAAACTGCTGCTTGCTTGTGGGAGTGGGCATTCTCACTTCCCACATTTTTGGTGTGATGAAGCACGGCTCTCGTTGTTTCCGTCGAAAGTTGGTTTCATTATCAATTTTATTATAACTTTAGTCGTTTATAACGAGTTCAAATAATGAAAATAGAAAAATTACAACTCTCCTAAAAATAAACACAAGAATCATTTGTCGGCTCTTGCTTGCATGGGTTCCTAGCCTATGACGGGGACGTCAATATCCGTGGACCACTAGACAATCAGATCAGATCTGAAGCTTCATCGATTCACGAAGGAATCAAGAAGCTGAAGCAATTATCTCGGTAACAGCGAGATAATTACTTTTCTTAAGATTACCACAATGGGGTAATCTTAAGGGAAGAACACGGGAACTACAGATCTGACGAACTCTTCTTTCCGATGCCGAAGAACTCGATTGATCTCCTCCTCTCTTCTAAAATTCGTGCTCTTTCAGTCTTCAGTTCGGTAGGGCTTCGCCAACGCTCGAGAATTTCAAATACCCCAAATATAAAGGCCCTGGGGCTGTATTTATAGGCTTTGGGACCCCTATTTTTGGATAAGAATGGCCGATTCCCTCTTATCCTCGGTTGTAAAAACTTAATCACATTCATGGATGATATTTTATCAGTTGGAGCAAATCCAGGCGGTTAACGGTCGAAAAACCACCAAAATTAGTCAAAATTAGTTTTTTCAGGTCGTAGACACCTGTGAGTGTCTCGGCTTGGCCGAGAAACCATTGGGTGTCTCGACTAAGCCGAGACACCTACAGGTGTCTTGGTTTGTCTTAGGGTTTAGTTTTGTCCATTCCGTCTGTTTTCACTGTATTTTCAACATCCGAACTCGAAATTGCACGATTCAATATGCGTTGGAAATCCAATGAGGAAATCTACGAGCTTCCATGATTGAATCACATGTGGAGTAAACAGAACATAAGGGGTGTTTCGTATTTTATAAATTACGTGGAGCTCCCGATCAGTTCATATTTCCGTTATTCTGAAGTTTCGTTGTTTCGTATGGTCCGTCGGCTCACTTCATGTATTTTTCATCATCAAATGAGCTTCTGTGACTCGAATAGTGGCGTTCATCGTCTTCTCTCTATCTTGAGCTGCGTACGGGGACCTATAGGCAATTTTTGACGCCAACATATACCCCCTCCAAAGTGTTTCAATCTCGTTTCTTTTATAGATGAGCCTAAAATACTTTGGATATGATCGGTCCAACCTTCAGTTGGTATAAAACGAACTATAGTTAGCTTTGATTCTTGACTCCTTTGATTTTCAATCCATTCAATATTTTTAATGAATAACTAAAGTTTTCATAACACTACATTTATCGTCTGGCCGTCATTGAAGTTTTGAATCAAAACTGGTGAGTTGATTTTGGCTCGTGTCATCGAGTTGACTTTGAACTGACCATCTCCATCACAATATATTGACTTGCATTGACTTTTTCATTACAACACGTTAACTGGCGTTGACCTAGGATTACACGTTGACCGGCATTGACCTAGGATTTCTGATCGCCTGACATTGACTTTTTCATTACAACGCGTTGACTGGCGTTGACCTAGGATTACGCATTGACCGGCATTGACCTAAGGTTTCGGATCGCCCGGTTTTCACTTTTTAATCGCAACGCGTTGACTAACGTTGACCTAGGGTTATGCGTTGACCGGCTTTGACCTGGGTTTCGGATCGCCCGGCATTGACTTTTTCATCGTAACACGTTGACTGGCGTTAGCCTAGGGTTACGCATTGACCGGTGTTAACCTAGGGTTTCGAACCTCCTAGCGTTGACTTTTTTATCATAACCCGTTGAGTGGCGTTAACCTAGGGTTACACGTTGACCTAGGGTTTCGGATCGCCTGGCATTGACTTTTTTATCGCAACGCGTTGATTGGTGTTGACTTAGGGTTACGTGTTGACCAGCGTTGACCTAGGGTTTCGAATCGCCCATCGTTGACTTTTCATCACAACGCTTTAATAGCGTTGACCTAGGGTTATGCGCTGACCGACGTTAACCTAGGATTTCGAACTGCCCAACGTTGACTTTTTCATCACAACGCATTGACCGATGTTGACCTAAGGTTACGTGTTGATGGTGTTAACCTAGGGTTTCGAACCACCCAGCATTGACTTTTTCATCGCAACATATTGACCAACATTGACCTAGGTTTACACGTTGACCGGTATTAACTTAGGGTTTTGAACCGCTCAGAGTTGACTTTTTCATCGCACGCATTGACCGGCGTTGACTTAGGGTTATGCATTAACCAGCGTTAACCTAAGGTTTTAAATCATCCAGCGTTGACTTTTCATCGCAACGCGTTGACCAGTATTGACGCAGGGTTACACGTTGACTGGTGTTAACCTAGGATTTTGAATTGCCCGTTGTCATTTTATGTTGATTTTCATCAGAATAACCAAACGCCGGTGAAATTAGGTGAAATCGGATCGTGAAAAACACCTGGGGGGGCTCGACCTGCGCTAAGACACCCCCCCTTCTCTCTTTTTTTTGTTTTGTTGTTTTCTTGTTGTATTCTCTCTCCAAAATTTCAAAAAGAGCTTTTTACCCCCTAAACTCCTTCTTCCTCCTCTAATCCAAACTTTTATCCCAAATTCAACAACAAGAACTTTAACCCATTGAAATTCTTGCTTTTAAAATCTTCAACCCCTCAAAGAATTTCAGATTTTCATCTCTTTATTGGCCGAAATTCCTCTTCTCTCAAGGCTAGGGTTCATCTCATCTTCAAGCTCAAGACTTGATTCTTGGTGTTGGGTTTGGAAGCTCTTGATTTGGATAAGCTATTTTCCTCATCCCTTCTATATTGCACACCAGATTTTGATCCAAAAATTCATGGTTTGGATGTAAAGATTGAAACTCGACTCTTGTGGTATGCGTATGTAACACAAAGATTGAATCTTGATAATGGGTTTTAAGAGTGGCTGAAATTTAGGGGGTTTTTGTGTTAAATGTGGCTGAAATTTCAAGGAGGTTTTGTGCAAAAGTGGACTGAAATTTTTGAAGCTTGGTTCGTGTGCCTATTTGGCCAAAGCTTTGAGGGGTTTTTTATGTAAAAAGACCATACATTATTGAGGGGTTTATTTACAAAAGTGACCGAAAATTGTAGAGGGGCTTATTTGCAAAAGGGGCTGAAATCCTTAGGACTAAAGTTTCATGCCCATTTGGCCAAACTTTTGATGGGTGCTTTAAGCAAAAAGACCAAAATTGTTGATGTTCATGATTAACTTTGAGCCTCGAAAATGAGGGGTATTTTGGGTATTTCACCCCATATTTGGTCAGGACGGATTTAAAAACAATTTGAACCCATTGTTTGCATGCATAAAGCTCATAGGTTTAATTAGACTTCAACTATAAAATCCTATTCTGTTTATAGGACTTTTAGTTAAAGTTCATAATTTCCCTTTTAATTTTCGGGTACTTGGATTTATAATTGTACCTGATCCGTTGACTTTTATTGTAGGTTAACCATGTCTCCGCACCGACCGTGATTCCATAGGAGTTGTTCCTCTTCTCAGCATATCGAGAGTGAGGCTCCCGTAGCATCCTCTTATAGGGGTGAGCTTTTATGCTTTATGTATCCCCGTTTGACCCCTTTCGCGGATCATTCGGGAAGAACCGACGTCCTCCTTCGCGGGGATGGAGGTTTTAGGATGACGGTTCTATCATGCCCTCCCTTGGCCCCTTCATGGGTCATCGAGAAGAACCAACGTCCTCCTTCGTAGGGATCGAGGTTTCTGGATGACTTGCGGTTCTATCATGCCCTCGTTTGGCCCCTTCGCGGGTCATTCGGGAAGAACCGACGTCCGCCTTTGTGGCGATCGAGGTTTTAGGATGACTTGCAGTTCTATCATGCCCTCGTTTGACCCCTTCATGGATCATTCGAGAAGAACTGACATTTTTCTTCGTGGGGATCGATGTTTCAGGATGACTTGCTGTTCTATCGTGCCCTCATTGAAGAAGTGTGTCGTTCCATATCAGTTTTCTGACGCCTTGCCTATTGAGCTCCTCTTCCCTGCCATCCAGCTAGCTCACGGGAAGGAGCTTTCTTTGCTTCCAGCGATGGTTTCCGGCATTCATTGTGGGCTTAGGTATTTGGTCGATGGTCTTACACATGTGGGTTCTGAACCATCAACCAAGCTTCTTTCTGTAAAAGTTAAGCTTCCGTATATATACCTGATAGCGTGGCTCGTTCTTCACCGTCCTGATTTGATGTCAGCGTCTAGTACTATTGATACCTATGTTCCTTTTGTGCAGCTGTTAGAAAGGAGCAAGTAGTTTGGGAAGACATTTACTGATGTACAGCGAGAGCTTCAAGTTCGTAAGAGTTGGGAGTTCTTCAAGTGTTTTCCTTGCTTTTCGGGCTGCTATGACGACGTGTTGATTGATGAGGAGAAACCAAGGGTTGGTCGGACTTCTCTTGATGCTGGTTGTTTCCGTTGGTTGGTGAACATCCGCGTTAGATACCTCGTCCTTCGGGTGAAGGGTCGTTGTCATAGAGCCTTATCTTCCGTACCGTTTCACTCGCTAGTTCGGTTATGACCAACTATATGTTGGGAACCCAAGCCGGGGCTTGAGGATCAAGGGGGGCCTTATTGACGGTGTCTGAGCATGGCTTTGGACTATGATGGGCTGCGCTGGAGCCTATTTCGCTCTTCCTTCATCTAAGCACAAACTATTACTTACTTTCCTCAGCTACAAGTAGCTCCTTTCTGCCAATGAGCTTCTAGATGTGAAGAGCCTCTTAGAGTTGGAGGCTGAGCACTTGGTTCAAACTACTATCAAGACTGCTCGTAAGGCTGAGCTTTCGAAGAAGCAGGGGAAGAAACCCGCCAAACCCTCCTGTTCGAGTAGAGACAAGATGGAGGATGATGAAGAGCTCCTTCCTACTGATGATGAGGATGAAACTTTTGAGGAAGAATTTGTGGACATGGATACCGACGGGGAAGAACCTGACACAGGTCTGTCAGACTCTTTCTTTTCAGAATTAATGGATCTGGCATTTTCTTGTTAGCATCAATGCTATACCCTTACTAGATCTCAACTGGCTTTTCAAAAGCCAAAACGAAAGGTCTTATTTACTTATCCTAACAAGATGACTCTTATCACTCCAGGTAGGATGGTTGACGAGCACGAGCCCCTTATTTTTCGTTATGCGAGATCACGGTCCAGCGTCGAGGCTTCTGCACAGGTTGAGATGCGTACTAAATCCACGCATGAGCGACCTACTGGTCCTGTAAAGGTTTGTCTTCCAAAGCAGAAGAATACCACTCATAAATCACATATTGGTCAGCACGCCCGCGGAGCAGAGTCATGACGTACTACTGGCGGAGAAGAGGGTAATGCTCTACTATCTTCACTTCTTTAAAATAATTCTCATTTGGATTCCCTGAATCCAATCATGTTCCGTGTTTCAGGAAGCCATGATGGAGGTGAACTTCCGCAAGACTCTATATTCTTTTATCCTGGCCATTTAGATAGCTCGAGCTTCGTGCAGCAAATGTGCAATGCCATTCTTTATGAGCCCATGGATGTTAAAGCAAACATAGACGCTACGCAGGCTGATAGCGTTGAGCCGGGGATTCTATGCCCTGGTATATCTAACATCAGTAATACATTATTCGAGCAGTAGTTAATGGAGTTAGGCAATTCAGAATTTGTTCCCCCTTTAATCACTTCCGCGCTTCGTTCTCTGTTAGACAAATTAAAGAACGCAAGCACGAATATTGGGGTAGAAGAGCCTTCTACCAGTACCGCAGGTAAATCTGAGTTCCTTTCTCTCCCCCCCCCCCCTGCCCCCCTTGTTGTATATATCCAGTACTTAAACTCTTATGCAGGTATCGCGCTAGAGAGGCCGATCGAGAACGAGACTTTTCATGATATGGGTCTTGGGTGATTAAGAGAACACATGTATGCCTCAGCACCAAATTTCTCAGGATCCGACACTATATTGCTAGTTGAGATGTTGGCGGAGCAAGACACCAGAGAGGCTGCAGGACCATCATTCGACGGTGGTTCATCTACAGGTATGCATCTAATTTCTGACATTGTAATTATCTTTATTTATCGAAACCTCTATTTGACCGATAGAGAATTCTAATCGTAGGTCCAGCCACTGGGACTGATACGGCTGTGATTTCTTGTATCCCTAGTTTAGCTAAGGATGATGGATCTACAGGTATGCATATAATCCCCTCCATCATCATTCTTTTCTTTTGCCAAATCTCTATTTTACCAATAAAGAATTGTAATCATAGGACCAGCCTTCATGACTGATACGACTACGATTCCTAGCATCTCTAGTTTACCTGACAGTAGTATATCTTCTCCAAACCCAACGGGCGTTACAGAATTACCTAGAGGAGTTGATATACCATCGACGATCACACCTGCTACCATCCTTGAGTCTACTTAGATTGGATTGATGGAGCCTATCATAGGATCTCAAACCGAAGGGACCCCTGTTGGTACTGGTATGCTCATAATTCGCTTTGAATTTTCCCACCATATTCTAGAGTCTCTTACCCTTCTGCACAATTATTTGTAGGGTCTCTACTATCTCCATATGAGTGTGTTCTAGCCCTTTTAGCCGATCCTGATCGCAGCAGGATATTTTCTGAGTGGATCTTGGTTACTTCGTCAACTTCTTTGATGGAATGATCGAGAAGCTTCTTAATCAGGGGTATTTCTTCGATAAGTTTAAGCGTTCCCTTACTCAACACATGACGCTGATTAGAGAGGAGGGATATCCTGAGCTAGCTGATTCTCTCACTGCCGGCTTTGTTATTCTGGAGTGTGAATTCCGAGAGTTAGAGGAGCTGAAGGCTAGTGGGGCTTCTTCCTTCATATCTTCTTAGTTGGAGCATAGACTGACACAATGGCATGACCTCAGATCTTCTATTGGTAGTGAGCTTCAGTCGCATGAGAGTTCTATCGCCTAGATGATGGCTAGTCTCACGAGGAAGGATACAGATAGAGCCGAGTTACTCAGTTCTTTAGACTCCAACCGCGAGGAGGTAGCCAGGTTGAAGAAGGCCCTGAAGTACGCTGAGGAGTCTGGTGCTATCATTGCAGTTGAGCTGGCTGGTTTAGAGAGCTCTCACGGACAAATACTTGAGAGACTAGGATCTACACAGGAGAGATTGATGAAGCTAAAAAGTGAAGCCACGAAGATCTTGAATAGTTCTGAAGATTCTGTCTGAGCTGATCTGCAGGCTGAGCTTGAACAGGGTTATGCAGATAGGCTCTCTAGGTTGGAATTTCACATTCTCGGTTGCCGATTGTGTTCGGGCCGATGAGCTTTATCATTGTATGCTTTGACTTGATCTATTAGTAAAAACCTAGAATTTGATTTAGTATACTCATCTTTCATCATGATGTTTCTTTGTTGATTGTGAACTCAGTGGACACAATGCTTATAGGTTTTTTTTGCAAATCTTCAGCCATCAACGGGTTTGATGTGCCTTTACCGATTATCGTTTGAATCAGGCTAGCATGCGGATTATATTAGTCCGTTCCGCATATAACGTTGTGCTAAAATGATTAATTCTTTTAGCGCTACGATGTGGAATACATAGGCTTCATCTTTATCACGGGAATAAACCACCCGGAAACGCGTGTTAGGCGCTGACTCATCTTTAATTAGGATTCAGGATAAAAGTCCTCAGACTTGTATTCTAGTGTCTTTCCATTCGGTGAAAGACTAAACCGATAACGTGTATTAGACGTAGACTTAGGATATTTGGCAAATCATCAGCCTTCAACGGATTTGATGTGTGCCTTTACCGACTACCGTTTGAATCGGGCTAGTATGTGAATTATTAAAACCTGTCCCACATGTGAAGTTGCAAATCTTCAGCCCTCAACGGATTTGACGTGCCTTTACCGACTACCGTTTGAATCGGGCTAGCATGTGAATTAAAACCCATCTCACATGTGACGTTATGCTAAGAAAGTTGATTCTCTTAGACTTGGTGCCATGATTTTAAATACATAGACTTTGCCTTTATCACGGGAATAGACTACCTGGCAACGTGTGTTACGCGCAGACTTATCCTTACTTAGACTTCAGGATAAAAATCCTCAGACTTGTATTCTGGTGTCTTTTTATTCGGGAAAAGACTAAACCGGCAGCATGTGTTAGATGTAGACTTATCTCTCTTTTAGGGTTTGAGATAAAATCCCCCATGCATGAAGTGTGCGGATTTGAAGTTGAGAAATGTTTTTTTTCTAAGGGTAAAGACAAACCCGAAACGGGAGAAGAAGAATTTCATATTCTATCTCCCAAAACTAAAGAGGAAGGATTTTATACTATGTCTCTAGTTGCAGGGGAATCTCAAGATGGGATCTCCACCTTAAGAATCTGGAAAGATGAAACTAAGAGTACGATCTCCACTCCGAGAATCGGGAAGATTCAAGCAACCCTAACTATTATAGGATTGGTTGCTTAAACTGAAAAGAGCTCTTCGTTTATCAAAGTGAAATTCAGACATTGACCCTAACTTTTATTTGTTTGGCCTAGTGGGTTTGAGGAGATACTAACTTTTATAGGTTTGATTGATCAATTGAAAGTAGACCTCTCGTTCATGGAAGGAATCAAGAGGGGATTCTGGTTTTGGCCCTAACTTTTATAGGTTTGACCAAGAAAGCAAAGGGAGTGGAATACAGATAGTAGTGAAAATGTTGATTTGTACTAGCCACTTGATGAGGGATTTTGATGCCAAGTGATCAGTACTTAACACACAAAGTTTGAAATTACCAAAGATTGGCGGAAAAGGTGTCGTATTAGTGTTTTAACAACACGAGTGATAAATGTACAAACACGACAATGGTTGGAATGGATTTAACTGATAAGAATTTTGGTGGACTCACCGTCAATTGGCTTGATTAGTGAGGGACTTTGTGGTGAAAGATTATGAATTGTCAAACACTAGTGGGGGTTTTGTGAGGGAAGATTGATTTATCAAAGTGATCGAATCTCGTCTCAACAAAACTATTCACAAAAGTTGGTGAATTTAATCTCAAAAATGAGATAGATTCCATCATTGAGGCCATTCATGTTAGACCCTAGAGGAGGGTGATTAGGGTCTTATGCTAATCTAATTGGATTTTATACCAAATAAAAACTTATTAACAAATTGTTCTTGCAAGAGATATATGAGAGATAGACAAGAAAGAATGCAAAATACAAGCATAAGATAAGAGTACACAAAGCCAACACAAACACAAGATATGATCACGGAGTTCGGTCCCCATGACCTACGTCTCCGCTCCTTAACCTGAGGAGATCTCCACTATCACGACACACCCGGTTTGGAAGTCGGAACTTCTCTACACACTCGGTTATCAAGTTAACTGACCACTCTCACAAAATCTCATAATGTACATACACAAGCTACAACCTCAAGTGTTGGTCCCTACGTATCGACTCCCTCAAGTGCTCGGAATTATCACCTCTCACTAGGCCACCAACGTCACTCCTCCCGGTATCGACTTTGTCCTCACCACACACTCCTCTTGGTGTACAAGTGTATTACAAGTGATCTCACGATAAGCACAAATCTAATAATGGTTGTTTTCTATAATTGACGAGAACTCAATTAAGCTCACTCCCACTAACTCACACACCACTACCCAACAATATATTATATGAAATATAATCAAGCTCAAAATGAGTGTGTGAAAAATGAGTCTAAATAAAATCTAACTCAATAAGAACTAGCAATAAGATTTAACCAGAAATAAATGCTAGAAAGTTGAGTTAGGAAAACTTCTCTATAAAGAGAGGATGATTGGATATTAAGGATGAACTCCCCAACAAATGATGCAAGCTCCTCTTTTGTAATGCAAACTCTTTTTCAAACCAAACAAGGCTTAAACACCTCTTGAACACAAATTAAACTCTTTCAAAACTTGATTAAGGAATCTTCTTGGATGTTAGAAGAATTCATAGCATATGGGTATATATAGCATCTCAATACATCAGCTAAAACTGAAGGAAAAAGACCAAAAAAACAATAAACACACAAAACAAAAAACTAGCCGTTACTGTGCAACGGCTCTTTGATTAGTCAACTTATGAGTTGACCCATGAGTCGACTAATGAGTCAACTTATATGAGTCGACTCATCAGATAAAAATAGCTATTCCTCTACACTTTGTAAGTCGACTTATGAGTCGACTTATGAGTCGACTATACATGCACAGAACTGAATTTGCACAGAAAAACTAAATTTTAGACTCTGTTAAAAAATATCAAATAAATTCCAAAAAATGTAAAATTTGGAGAATATTTTATAAAGATATAAACGAACATATTCCAAAAGGAAATTTCCATGTGTGATTCACTGTTTGTAAAAACTTATAGTTTTGCTAAAGCATGTAACATAAGTGTATAATTTTCTTAGTTTTGAACAATTGAGATAAACAAGGATATGAGGCCTTTTTAAAAGCATTTGTAGACTTAACAAAAATTGTATATAGCTAAAATTTAGTCTATACACTGATAACTAAGAATGTAAGCAAAATCACATTAAAAACAAAAGTGTGTGTTATGTGGATATTGAGCTTGAGATATATTCACACATTATAAAGTCCTATTCTAGTTGTACCAAGTTGATATGCATGAGAAGCTAAGTCTTGGATCTGACTTGAGTTGAATAAGCTTCGATATAAATGTGGCTCTTGAGATACTCAACCTGGAACAAAACAAATACTGAAGAACATATTATAAATTGTTTGCAAAATCATCAAAACAAGATTCAAAAGTAGGCTCATATACATAAGTCCTAACAATCCCCCCCTTTTTGATGATGACAAATAATTTGATATAAAAATATAGTTAATATCAATATTAACTGAAGATACAAAGCAAATGTAAATACTCACATATTCTCCCCCTTTGTCAACATCGAAAAGGGGATAAGAAACAAAAGGCGAGGGTAAACTCCCCCTACCTATAGGCGCAAGTGAGCAAACAAAAATAAGGAAAGCTCCCCCTATATAAAAGCCACAAAGGTATAGATAAGATAAGGTTATGAGGTATAAGAGATCAAGAGTAAGCAATATCCCAAGAAAACATTTGCATTCACTACATTAGCAAAAGGTTAAATCATATAGTTTTAAAAGAAAAACATAGAGGTTTACTACAACATAGAATAAAACATTGTCCAAAACCAAAAGAATACATCATAAGATGACAGTTCTGAAGGAGCAGATGGCCCGAGACCCGGTGAAGGATGCTGAACAGCCCTGAAAAGATCGTCAAATCTACTAGTAATGATCTCCAAATCAGTATGCTGATGGGTCCTAATCCCACCTAGCTCCCTCCTAATAGCCTCCTGAGACTCACTAATCTCTGACTAAGTGGATTCAATCTCAGAAAATCTCATCCTAAGATTCGTATAAGAATCATCTATCATATCAAGTCTAGTCTGGAGATCTCTATGAGACTCCTCTATCAAATCAAATCTCACTTGATCCTGATGATACCAAAACTCAGCTTCAGCATGATAAGACTCCATCCGAGCAAAGAGATCCTCAATATAACTAGGGGTATGAGATGGGAGATGCTCAGCTCTAGGGCTATGACTGGAAGGAGGAAACTCTCTATCAGAATCAAGAGGATCAGGAGAATGAGCACGAGCTGAAGGATTATGAAGCTCATGAAAAGAGACAGGTAACTCCATCCTACGAAGGACTGATCTATCAAAAAAATGACGAACTAGAAGGTGGATTTCATCAGTCAAATCAACCCCGAAGCAGAGGAATACTTTGGTGAGAAGAGCACCAAAAGGGATAAAGGTAGAGGGATCAGATGCAAGAATATCAAAAATAACTTTTCCCCAATGAACATTAACATTCCCTATAATAGCATAGATGGCACGAGTAAGATCATGATAATAATGACTGTATCCAGTCTTAGGAATGATATTGTAACACACGATTCGACCAACAAGTTTAGCTAGATTGGAGTCATTTTTACCAGACAAGGGAAGACATTCACCAGGAAGAACTAAAAGGGCCTCAATGGTAGGATTATCATAGATGACATCCATCAACATTTTGTCTCCACGAGGCAAACCAAGGATATCAGACAATTTGTCTACAGAGAATTTGATGCAGGTATCTTTTACTTTAGAAACAATAGTACGATTTCTGGAATGAGGGGACTCAAGGCGGAGATTTGCATAGAAAAGATGCACTAAGTGAGGATAAAATGGAAAGTCATTCTTAGTGCTAAGGAAATCAACCATATTTGCATTTCTAAAAACAGTTTGTAGACCAAAATGATCAAAGTCATCAAATTTAACATATTTACTAGGAAAAGGTTTAATATGACATAATTCATGATATTTAGGGATTAAATCCTCATTTTCAAGATATTTTTCATAATATTCAAGATTAGAGGAGGAGGGAGGAGGAGCATTGGAAGATGAAGGTTGATCCCTACCAGTCCTACGACGGTTAGGCATAATGTCAGACATGATAGAGGCAAATGCAAACAAGATAAACTCAGATTTAAGAGAAAACTGCAAACCCTAGAAATCTCTAAAGAACCCTAGATGAAAGTTCTAGAGGGTAAAACAAAGAGTGTTAGAGAGGGGTATACCTTGACAATGGATGACCAAGAGGAGACAAGGAAACTGTCGAGCCCAGAGACGGGAGTTGTCGGATTTGAGCAAATGAAGAAGGCGACTTGGGAATAGGACCGAAGGAAATGAGGAGAAATAGGGGATCGGATCTTCTAAATATGATTGAAGGACTAAGATTTGGTCAAAACATATGGATGGCTAAGATGAGATCTCCAAAAGGCATCTAGGACAAGCGGGTCCAAGCCAAACTGCATCCAATAAGAAAAACAACCCAGACCCAAAAATCAGTAGCCTTAAGTCGACTCATAAGTCGACCCATGAGACGACTAATAAGTCGAGTAAAAGCCTAAAAAACAATTTTTAAACATAATCTTTAATTTTGTTTGTAGAATTTTTTAAAGATAAAAAGTTTTTATACTTAATTATGTTTATAAAACCACATGTCAACCATATCTCAAAATCATTTAAAAAGAATTGCTTAAAAAATTTACGTGTGAGTATTTCCACAAGAGAATAGTTTGAAACACTTATCATAAAACAAAACAAAACAAAAACAAACATAGAAGAAACTCAATTTAAATTTGTAAAGGCGCCCAAGTATTTTTGGTGCCGAAGGAATTTGGGACAAGACTCCCATCTTTTAAACCCAAGACCCTAGGGTTATGAACCCATTTGGGTGTGTTTCGTGCATGGATATGGTCAAAGCAAAAATTGTATACATGGCCCATACGATTACAATTTGTGCAATATAGAGTTTGAAATGGTTTGCGTTGACCAAATTATTGTGCACGTGTCTCATTGGCAAAAATAGGTTTGTCTTGAAATTTATTTTGCAAACGAGAAATTCTTTTTAAGTCAAAACAAAACTTGGTCAAATGACCCAAACGACCACAGAAATTACATTTATACACATGGGCATGTTTATGAATATCATTATGTGTGTGAACATGTGAATGAGATGAAGAAGCTTGATGATGTGCATGATCAAGTATAGGCTTGTTCATCTTTTGTGCATTTTGACAGGTTTTAGATAAGTGGCCTTTACGACCGTAGGTAGAGCATTTGTAGATTTTATCATACATGCGTGCATAGTGAATAGGTTTCTTAGAAGAATTATCATTGTACTTAGCACACATGTCCATAAGTTTTTCATTATTAACAATGCATGTTTTAAGAGTTGAATTTAAAGATGAAATGCGATTTTTAACAACATTCAACTCATCATTGTTAGTCACATGAGCATTGACATGGGAGCATACATGATTACTAAACTCATTTCTAATGTTCTTTACTTCTAGTATGCCATTGTTTTTCTCATGAGTTAACTTAGCAACATCACTTCTTAATCTTTCATTGCATTCTTTGAAATTAACATTTTCATTTGTAATGAAATCAAACTTAGATACAAGGGACTCATGAGTGGACTTCAATTTAACATGCTTGCTTTTCAATTCCTTAAAACTATGTTTCAATTTCTTGTTATCATGCAATAATTTTTCAAATTCATATGCAAGCTCATCAAAAGAAATATCATCATCATTTTTGAGCTCACGTACCTCACTAGGATCATCTCCTAGTGGAAGCATATATGAAGATGAAACTCCTTTAGATTTAGAGGCGGGATTTTCCAACTCTTGTCGAATAGCCTCCAAATCACCTTGATGAGTTTCTATTAAATTCCAAAGCTCGTAAGCACTATCAAAAGAATTAAGAATGTTAGTGAATGATAAGCCAAAGGCATTGATTAAGAATTCTAACAAAAACTTGTTTAAAGCAAATAATCTTTTGTCATCATTATTCTACTTGGATTTCTTCGTAGTGGGAATTCTATAAGCACAATCGATAATTTTCCAAATATCAATATTATTAGATCTAGCAAATAGCTTGAATCTAATACACCATTGTGCATAGGGAAAACTATCTAGTCTAGGAACAATATTTGTAGCATAACCGAGACTAGGTGCATTAAACATGTTTAAGATGTACGAAACAAGAAAGCAAATAAGATCAAGGCAAGATTAGCAAGATAAATAACTTGGATCTTTAACTTAAGGCGATTAGTCCTTAAATCAAAGAGCACCAAGCTCTGATACCAATTGTTAGACCCTAGAAGGGGTGATTAGGGTCTTATGCTAATCTAATTGGATTTTATACCAAATAAAAACTTAATAACAAATTATTCTTGCAAGAGATATATGAGAGATAGACAAGCAAGAATGTAAAATACAAGCATAAGATAAGAGTACACAAAGCCAACACAAACACAATATATGATCACGGAGTTCGGTCCCTACGACCTACGTCTCCGCTCCTCAACCTGAGGAGATATCCACTATCACGACACACCCGATTTGGAAGTCAGAACTTCTCTACACACTCGGTTATCAAGTTAACCGACCACTCTCACAAAATCTCATAATGTACATACACAAGCTACAAACTCAAGTATTGGTCCTCACGTATCGACTCCCCCAAGTGCTCGGAATTATCACCTCTCACTAGGCCACCGACATCACTCCTCTCGGTATCGACTCCGTCCTCGCCACACACTCCTCTTGGTATACAAGTGTATTACAAGTGATCCTACGATAAGTACAAATCTAATAATGGTTATTCTCTATAATTGACGAGAACTCAATTAAGCTCACTCTCACTAACTCACACACCACTACCCAACAATATATTATATGAAATATAATCAAGCTCAAAATGAGTGTGTGATAAATGAGTTTAAATAAAATCTAACTCAATAAGAACTAGCAATAAGATTTAACCAGAAATAAATCCTAGAAAGTTGAGTTAGGAAAACTTCTCTACAAAGAGAGGATGATTGGATATTAAGGATGAACTCCCCAACAAATGATGCAAGCTCCTCTTTTGTAATGCAAACTCTTTTTCAAACCAAACAAGGCTTAAACACCTCTTGAACACAAATTAAACTCTTTCAAAACTTGATTAAGGAATCTTCTTGGATGTTAGAAGAATTCATAGCATATGGGTATATATAGCATCTCAATACATCAGCTAAAACCGAAGGAAAAAGACCAAAAAACAATAAACACACAAAACAAAAAACTAGCCGTTACTGTGCAACGGCTCTTTGATAAGTCGACTTATGAGTCGACTCATGAGTCGACTAATGAGTCGACTTATATGAGTCAACTTAGCAGATAAAAATAGCTATTCCGCTACACTTTGTAAGTCGACTTATAAGTCGACTTATGAGTCGACTTATGAGTCGACTATATGTGCACAGAACACAATTTGCACAGAAAAACTAAATTTTAGACTCTGTTAAAAAATATCAAATAAATTCCAAAAAATGTAAAATTTGGAGAATAGTTTATAAACATATAAATGAACATGTTCCAAAAGGAAATTTCCACATGTGGTTCACTATTTGTAAAAACTCGTAGTTTTGCTAAAACATGTAACATAAGTGTATAATTTTCTTAGTTTTGTACAATTGAGATAAACAAGGATATGAGGCCTTTTTAAAAGCCTTTGTAGACTTAACAAAAACTGTATATAGCTAAAATTTAGTCTATACACTGATATCTCCGAATGTAAGCAAAATCACATTAAAAACAAAAGTGTGTGTTATGTGGATATTGAGCTTGAGATATATTCACAAAGTATAAAGTCCTATTCTAGTTGTACCAAGTTGATATGCATGAGAAGCTAAGTCTTGGATCTAACTTGAGTTGAATAAGCTTCGATATAAATGTGGCTCTTGAGATACTCAACCTGGAACAAAACAAATACTAAAGAACATATTATAAATTGTTTACAAAATCATCAAAACAAGATTCAAAAGTAGGCTCATATACATGAGTCCTAACAATTCTGAGTCCAAAGGAGGATTTCTTGCTTATCCCTTTTGTAACAACCGGGTTATCCCTAAGAATACCCCACATTGTATTCTTCCAGGAACTTCCCGTTACACTGGTCATCCCAAACGTACTAAGGGTAGTACTTTTTTAGGAATTTCCTGTTTATCGGCATCATGAGCCGAGTGCCTTCCTTGGTAATAAGGCGATATGCGTCATTCGAGTAGACCGTCTCTACTACAAACGGCCCCTCTCATTTGGGTTCAAATTTGTCTTTCTTCTTAGAATTAAGGATCATGGGCCGTCGAACAGCTAAGACCAAGTCTCCTTCTTTAAAACTCCGTTATCAAACTTTTTTATCAAAAGCTCGAGAAATTTTTTCTTGGTAGAACTCAATGTGCTATTAAGCTTCTAAGCGCTTTTTGTCGAGCATCTCGAGTTCCTCGAGACATTTCTAATGCTGTTCTTCGGTTGTTAACTCTGTTGCCAGTGCGATCCGAAGAGATGAAATTTGAATTTCCAATGGAATAACGGCTTCACACCCGTATACCAGAGAGTATGGGGTTGCGCAGTAGGCGTGCGAATTATGGTACGGTATGCCCACAGAGCTGTGCCAAGCTTATCATCCAAATCTCATTTATTAGTTTTCATGAGTTTTGATAAAAGCTTTATGATAGTCTTGTTAAAGGTCTCTGCTCACCCGTTTGTTGTAGGATTGTAAACTTTCGACGAGACGTCTTGAATTTTGAACTTCTCACAAAATTTGTTGAAGGCATTACTGATGAACTGAGGGATGTTATCATGTATGATTCTCTTTGGAACACCATATTGATAGATAATGTGGTGCTTAAAGAATGCAACAACGTTGTTCGTCTTCACTTCTTTGAGCGAAATCGCTTCAGACCACTAAGAGAAGTAATCGGTAATTGCCAGAATGAATCGATCGCCTTTGACTAACGGAGGATTTATAGGACCAACAACGTCCATTCCCCAAGTCTTGAAAGGCCATGAGTTAGCCGAAGGATGTAGATGCTCCGGAGGTTGGTGCATATAATTTGTGTGTACCTGACACGCATGACATTTTTGGGCATTGCGTCTCTCATCATGGTAGGCTAGAAATATCACATTCTTCTGATGCGGTCATAAAGTTTGGGGTTAGGCTGGTGCGCACCACAAACTCCTTCATCTGTTTCCTTAAGGACTTCTTCAGCTTCTTTAGTGGATTGGCAATGTAATAGTAAACCATCATACCCTCGACGATATAGCGTTCGACTCTCTGTGTTATAGTAGAATCTCGGTGCTCTTCGTCGGATTGAGTCCCTTTCCTTCACGTCTTCTGGTAAAATTCCATGCAAGACGTAATCGATGATAGGGAAACACCAATCTCGGGGTTCGAACTAAACTTGAGTTGAATACACTTCTTTAATATCATCTTCTCTGTTGTCTACATCGTAGATTGGTACGAAGAGTTGGTGAGATCTCACTATGATGAATTATTCTGTTTTAGGAGGCTGTGCCAGAGATACTGCTAATGCTGCTAATACATCCACGTAGGCATTCTGTAAGCGTGGAATGTATTCAACGAAGAATCCTTCGAATGATTCCGCCATCTCAATGGCCATCCTATGGTATGGTATCAAATCATGTTTTCTGACCTCGTACTCCCCTTGAACTTGTTTAACTACCAGTTGAGAGTCACCAAAAACTTCAAGGTACTCAGCCCCCAGCTCTTTAGCAAAGCTGAGTCTAATAAGCAGCGTGTTGTACTCTGCTATGTTATTCGAGCATGGCTCGATCAGTGAGTAAGCTCGAGGCATCACATGTTTTCTCGGGGAAACTATGACAACTCCAACTCTGGAAGAAATCTTAGAACATCCAGGAGCACTTGCTACATTAGTTGCTCGAGAAGCACTGTTGAAGTACAAACGCCACACCTGTTGATGGGAAGTTGTGTTGGCTTCGTGGGTTTCGTCTGGCAGATCGTCGTACACCTCGACAGTATTCGTAGTTGGGTTAGCTGTCAGGAGATCGCAAATAGCTTGGCCTTTGACCAACTTTTGTTGCTTAAAGTGTAGGTCGTATTGGGACAAAAGTAGGGCCTATTTTGCTAGCAACCAATTCATTAAAGCGGGTTGCGTCATGAATACTCGGACTGGGTTAACATTAGAAATGACGTAAATAGTCTGTCCGACCAAGTAGTGTCGTATCTTTTGAATAGCGAATACTAAGGCGAGACACTCCCTTTCAATCATTGGATACCAAGATTCGATGCCCATAACGGTCCGGCTCAAGTAATATATTGATTATTCATGACTGCTATCATCGTCATGTACAAGTAATGCAATTGACGAGTGGCTCGTCGCCTTGACATAAATCAAAAACGGTTTGCTTGATTTAGGTGCAATGAGCACAGGGGGTTTCGAGAGATATTCTTTAATATTCTTGAACGATTTTTGACAAGCGTCATCCCATACAAATGACACGCCCTTCTTTGTAAGCCTGGAGAATAGTTGACATTTCCCCGAAAGGTTCGAGATGAACCGACGGATATAAGCCAACCGTCCTTGTAATCCTCTGATTTCCTTAAGGTTTCCCAGGGGTTGTAGCTTGTTAATTACCTTCACTTTATCAGGGTCGATGTGAATACCCTTGGTGGTGACGCAGAATCCGAGGAATTTGTCGCTGTTCATTCCGAGGAAAGATTTGATAGGATTCATCTTCAATAGGTGAGTCTGCATCAGGTCAAACATCGTTTTCAAGTCTTTGATGTGATCATTCTTATCATAACTTTTCACAACTAGATCATCCACATAGCATTCCACAGGCTTCCGGAGATGCTCCTAGAAAATCTTTGACATGGCTCTCTGATATGTGGCACCTTCGTTCTTTAAACCGAAGGGCATAACTATGTAGCAAAAAAACGCCTAGGGTGTTCTGAACACGGTATGCTTTTCATCATCTGGATACATCTTTATCTGATTATAACAAAAAAATCCATTTATGAAGGACATTCTTTCAAATCCACACGTATTGTCAATGATAACATTTGTGATAGGAAGAGGGAAATCGTCTTTCGGACAGGCGGTGTTAAGGTCTCTAAAGTCGATACAAATCCTGATTTTCCCGTTCTTCTTAAGGACCAGGACAATATTAGCAAGCCATTCAGGATGTTGCTCCTCCCTGACGAAACCCGAGTCGATAAGCTTTTTAACTTCGGTCTTGATTGCCTCCATAATTTATGGACGAAACCGTCTTTATTGCTGTTTGACAGGTTTGACATCCGGCTTAATATTGAGGCGATGCATTGCCACATTTGGATCGAGCCCTGGCATGTCCTCATAATCCTAAGCAAAAACATTAATATATTCCCTAATGAGGGTAATTAGCTCTTCTCTCTTATTTGGCGGGAGACTATCACTAATGAATATCGGTTTTGTATTATTCTCGTCACCCATATTCACCTGGATCACTTGATCTTCGGTAAGGGGTTCCCTTTGTTTAAACCTATCATCGTACTGCATATTTAGGTGATGAACCTAAGGGTCTTCCTAACTCAGTATTTGGTCGTCTTCCTCTATTGTGGCAGGGTCGACTGTAGCCATGTTCGACATTAGCCTTTTAAATATTTCTCTAAGACTAACATCGGAGTCCCAGGCTAAAGAGTCGGAAGAATATCTATCTTTACCTTTATTAGCAATCTGATTAATGACCTACTAACAACATTCATCGTCTGACGAGGAGACATAGCCTAAACCACTTCTGTGACTATAATAGTTATCAGGTTTCCCTTTCGGTACATAGGCCATACGAGGTGGAACTTTTGGACCTCGACCAAATCAAAGACCCTCTTGTTAGACCCTATAGGGAGGTGATTAGGGTCTTATGTTAACCTAATCTGATTTTATGCCAATTAAAACTTATTAACAAATATATTCTTGTAAGATAGATATACAACTAATTATGAGTAAGAATATACAATATGAACAAGGAATATATCCTAGCAATGAGATATACTATAAGATATATATGCAAGGATATGAAACTAACACAAGGGTAAACAATTTGAAACTAAATAGTGGGCAAACTAAATAATGAGATAATGGCTATATAAGCAATAAGCAAAAATAAGAATAAAATGATCACGAATTTTCGACCTTCCGTCCTACGTCTTCGCTCCCCACTCCCGGGGAGAAATCCACTATCACAATTGGGTTTTCTACGTTCACCCGAATAACGTTTACACCTCACAATTTTGTTTTCGAGCTAACCGAAAACTTTACAATCAATACTATTGCAACCCCACTCTACACCCTCTCAAGTGTTGGACCTAGACGTGTCTCCCTCAAGTGCTCAGATACAACCTCTTCCTAGGTTCGTCAACTAACACAACTCCTCTTGGGACGATCCCTGACTCACACCACACACTTCTCTCAGTGTACAAGTGTATTACAAAGAGATCTCACAATTAAGGCTCACAAATACAACTATGTTCTCTATAATAGATGAGAACTCAATTAAGCTCACTCTCAATTGTTACAACTCCCCACAACCCAATTATGCAATGTATGCAAATATAATAAGATCAATGGTTGTGTGTGTAAGCAATGAGAAAATTAATCATAAACTCAATGTAAATCCTAGTTTATTGAAAATGATAACCAACAAAGAAATAATACAAAGCTAGTATTGAGTTTAGAAATTCTTCTCTGAAAAACAAGTTGGAGAGATGGATTAAAGTGAAGCCCAAACAATGTAGATGATCTTTTCTCCACTTGTGAAAACTTCTTCACAAACCAAACAAACTTTAAACCAAACTTAAACACACTTAAACACCCTTTTAAAACCTTTTTTAAAAACTTCTTTGGTTATTAAAAGATGAGAGCAAGAGGGTATACATTGCCTCACAAAATCTCAACCAAAACCCCCAACGGAAAAGACCAAAAAGCGCAAGAATCAGAAATCTGATTCTTTACAAAAATGACCGTTGGGCGATCGGTGGTTGACCGTAGAAAACTCGAGGTCGACCGCGAGCAACAAAGTCGACCGTAAAACTCTCTGGACTGCATCCGGTCGACCATCACCGTTGACTGTGAGCCTCTAAAAACTATCCTGAGTCTCTAGACTCAAGGGCGGTCGACTGTGGCGGTCGATCACAAACTGATATATGAAAAATGACAGGTTTGAAACAGTTTTCTGATTTTAAAACCCTGTTTAAAAATATCAAAAAAAATCTAAAAAATATAAAACTTTGGGAAATGATTGCAAACATGATAATACACATGATACAAAAACTAGTTTTCAAAAAGGACCTCCTAAATAAAAATATCATCATTTTGCAAAATAGTCCAAAATATAAAAATGTAAACATATGAATTTTGATATTTTAGTTTAACCATGTTTTGAAACATTACAAAATAATTATATAGACTTAGTAAAATATATATATAATTATTGTTAAGTCCAAAAACCAATAAAATAATATTTTTGCAAAATTACATATTCTATGCAATATAAATTCAAACATAATAGAGTATGAAACATATGATGATGTATATGAATATTTATTTGTTTCATATCTATGAAATTAAATCAAAACACAATAATAAATATGAAATATGTAATTTCATATTTATATAAACTTGGAAACCAAAACATGCATGTATATATATATAACTATATATATACGTAGAAACCAAATACGTGTGTGTATATATGATTGAGCTTAAATTACCAACACACATAATATAAATCTAAACTAATGTTACCCAAGCTTAATCTTTATCTTCAATAATCTTGACTTGGTAAACTCGCGGATGAAGCTAGAACTTGGATCTTTAATTTGAATTGCACAGGCTTCACTTCATAATTTCGCCAACCTCTATTGGATTTGATCATTGAAGCGCAATCCATCCAACCTCCAACACGTTATTTGTCTATAATAAATGAAAATACATAAACACTAGACAAACAATATTAGATATAAATTGTTTGTTAAACATCATGAAAACAAAGAGGCCAACACTTCTCTGAGTGTGAAGATATATCTGTATCTCTCCATGAGATTACATGCTTTTGTGTCATATCTGAATAAATGAGGGGTCGGTTTATCATCCTCCTCATCTTCTTCTAAGAAGTAATCTAGTATTGAAAATTCTTTTCCCTTACTGTAGATGACTTCTTTTCCACCTCCTGTCTTCGCAGGAATGACGAGCGTTGTTCCGAACGAATCCTGAACATGTTTCTTCGTCATGCAAGATGATTGAAGTGGTACATACAAGTTAGGGTCATTGTATAACCCCTTCATGATATTATCAAGACACAATGAGTACTCTAAATCATCATTTATTGTTACTTCTTCGGCAAGTTGCCTATTACAACTACTATCCGATGACCCTCCATCGTCAAGTTTGATTACAATGGATATAATGTCATTAAGTATAACACCACCGTCATAACCAAACCCAGCTTCGGTATCAACTTCCTCTCCGCTATCTGTGCCTTGGGCTGATGGTTCAGTATCGAATTCAACACCGTAGAGAAGAGAGTCGGTAAAATAATTCCCTAACCCCTTAAACGGTTGCTTATCCGCGACCACCGTCTTGGCCTCATTATTAGTGTCTACATACTTAAGACACTGATGGAGGATAGAAGGGACTATGACGTTACTATGGATCCAAGGTTGACCCAACAGTAGGCTATAAGAAGTCTCTGCATCAATCACATAGCATGTGACTTCCGACTTCAAATCTTCAATCTGGCACTTTACCCAGATTTTACCCAATGGTCTGGACCCACTGGTGTTAAATCCATAGATCGTAGTGCCCGTGGAGGCAAGCTTACTTGTCAGTATTCCGAGATTGTACATCAATTGGAGCGGTATGATGCTAATAGCGGAACCCGGATCGACTTAAATCCGGTGAACAATTGTGCCCGGTGAAATACAGAGGTCGGTCATGCTTTAAATTCTTTGTTTGCATGTCCTCCTTGGTGAAAGAAATGCAGGAAAAGTAGTGTATCGTGAGGTTGCAATGTTGCATTGAAGGCTCTGGTTCTTCAGGGGATGGTTTTATCTGAGTCAAGAAAACGTCAGAGTTGGCTAAGGCTTCTTGCAGTGCTTCCCTTGTATCCTTCGAAAGACGTAGCAGCTCATATAAAGTTATTCTAGCCGGTATATTGGCTAATTGTGCCATAATATCGAAGCGTTGTGCAGTGTTTGAGCTCCTCGGTTTATCTCTCCCAATCGGTTGATTGAATCGAGACTACTTCGGGTTCTGGTCCTCTTGGTATAACGACTCTTTCTCCTTTAGCTTTTGCTGAGTCTTTTCAACTGGTGCCGGGGGAGTCGTGGCCACCCACATTTTTGCTAATGTCTTGGAGGGAATGGTTTTAACTACCCCTTGTTTAGCCAATTAATCAGAAGCACACGGATACTTGAAATGGTAATCATTTCCACTCCTTTCAGCAAAGACCTCTTGCTCATATTCAGAGAGTGGAAAAGTAGGTATTCCTTCATCGTTTTCTTCTGGAATAGCTGCGACTCTATAACAGGACTTTCCTGTTCCTTTTGACTTCTTCTTAGATGACGACCCAGCTTATTGTTCATCTTTAATCAGATCAGGATGGACCCAGAGAATCTCACAATTTGGGGCTATGTGTGGCACATGTCCTTTTTGGCGTTGTTTGTGAGGATCAACGTTAACAGTCTTCATCACTACGTTTATCATAGGGTCAGGCTGGAACCAGTTCAAAGGAACAGATCCAAAGCTAATTGACACGGCGTTCGTGCCCACTTTCTTCTTCTTGGATGATTTCACTGTAAGGACTCCAACATCGATCAATGCTTGGATCTTATCCTTGAGGGCATAGCATGATTTTGGTAGGATGATGCACCACTCTGTGGAGCGTGCAGTATTTTAGGTCAATAACCTTCTTAGCGTCTTCCTGATCCTGGATTGGAGGTAATTTGATTTTTTATTCTCCACGAGGTGTTTGAAGAGACCAGGAACTTTGTCTTGCCTGAAAGAATAAACTTTCAGAAATTTTGGTTCTGTAGTCTTTGGCTTTTGTGACCTCTGTTGCCATTACGATTGTTGAGGCCCCTTTTGTGGTTGTTGTTGCTGTTGCTGTTGCGGTTGCAATTCAAATGTTTGGTTCGCATCCACCGCATTTTCTTGGGATTTCTCTTTACCTCGAGGAACAAAATTCTGCTTCGGGGTATTAGCCGTCGTTTGACCTCTTTCGGCCTTTTTCCTTTTGAGAAAACGTTCGCCTCATTCTCCTTGCACTTTTAAGTCCTTCCAAGTCTTGGACGGTGCCATTCCTATAGGTTCCAGGATATCTAGCGAAAGGTTGTTGTGATAAGTCTCGAGGATAAAATCTTCACCGACTGGATCTCGACAATTCATCGCCTTGTTCCAGAATCTTTTAACGAAGTTCTCCACCAACTCTCCATCCTTCTGTTTCTCATCAAATAGCGTTCGGATTGAAATTTCGGTATTGTCATCGAAGAAATTCGTAAGAAACATGTCTTCTATGTCGTCCTAATAGTTGATACTCCTTAGCTTGAGGCGACGATACCAATCGAAAGCCGCTCCACAAAAAGTACCCACGAATGACCGCACCATTAAAGTTCATTGCTGGAGATTATTCCCAAATGGGACTTGAAATATATCAAATGTTTGGTGGGGGAACCCTTTCCGTCAAACGGCATGAAGTTAATCGATTAAACTTTGTTGGGTATGGGATTGACTCCCAGTCTCTCGGGTATGGACATGGTATTCTGAACTTCTTTACCTCCTGAGCACTCATCAACGTATTGATTTTACTCTCTAAGTCCTACATCTTCTTATCCTCGCTCATATCTTTCTTCGGATGATTACGGGGAGAAGTGACATGGTCTTCCTTTGTATTGTTATCATCTGAGTGTCGACTCCCAGCATTGTTATCAATAGGAAGGATTTCCATATTGTCGTTCTCGTCCACTTCCTGATCACTATCAACCTGATTAGGATTATTAGACGGCTGGACTCTCCCTGCTGATTTGTCAGTGCCGCAATTTGTTGGTCATGCATTTCCCTCCTCTGTTACATAGCCATCTCCATTTCAAATTTAAAATACTCTTTCTGCTTGGTTAAAGCGTCCTCGAGTATTTTAGTCATATGTTCTGTGCTGATCATGAGTGACTCATAAGTTTGCTCTGCACTGGACACCGTATCATCAGAAGCCAACGCTGAGCAAGCATCTGACGTTTCATCGTCTGAGGATCGTGACCTTCTGGGTTTAGGTCTGATAGTTCCAGATCGCAGCCAAGTCATGCGCTGAGATACTTCTGCAAAAGGTTTAGGACTGAAGCGTCGCACAGATTTGCCTTTGTTGACCATGATGATAGTAACTCGCGAGGGCTCATTACTTGTGCAGGTTAACCTTCTTCTACGGAAACGCCTCGGCTTAGTCTCGGATGTTCCAGTGGAGATTCTTTCAAACATTGAAACCCTTTGTGGGGCCTTAGGGCAATAGCATTCTGACAACACCGCCTTAATTATCTTGGCAAACAGACAGTGCGAATCCGTGTCTCGGGTATTTCTTTTTTGGGACTTATTCGTACCTAAAGCCCGATAGTACAACTCATCCGTCTGATGACTGGAGCAACCCATCGTGTGTTTGCGCAACTTCCCAGGTATAACGTCATCATCAGATGAATATGTTTCCCTCTAGGGATACAACGCTTCATTAGCATCTCTAAGAGTCACTCGTTCAGATTTACGCCTTCGTGAGCGTGAAACTCTAACGGGCTCTTGAACTTCGACTCCTAATTTGATGTGGTCAGTAATAGGGGCTTTCCTTTTGTTATGATCAGGGAGATTAGTATGACCTATAGTCTGAATGGTCATTTTGGAACACTTGTTTATGTTTGGGCGATTTTTTAATCACCTCTTCCTTCTGCATTTCTTGCACTTTTTGCACAAGGACTTAGGCATGCGCGAGCAATGCGCGACATTTCTGGATCCGTTCCTCAAGGGTAGAACGGGTCCTTTTGATGCGGACCCATTCATTCTTCTCTATTTTAGAGGAGGGGTTGTTTGTTCGCCATTGTTATTCTCGGCACTGCCTAGATTTCAGATCCACATCATAGCGGATCTCGTCCATTGGGTCCAAAGCCTTGGCCAGTTAACACGCAAGGCGTTAGCGTCATCTTTAGCGTGCTCTCTTCGACAGAGTTGGCACGTCATTACCAGTTAAGCTTTTGCTAGAGGGGAGGCCCAGATCTACAACTTGGACCTCGTTGGACAATGGAGAGGCATTGCGAGGTGTAAGTGTACTGGCGGTGAGTGGATCTTGGATCTTCGAGCCTGAAGTCCAGTGGGTTTTCCCAGAAGAGGAAGCCTTCCTTCACTTGGGAGGAGAGGTAGATCTGGAGGAGGAGGTAGAGAGACACTCTTCAATCTTCTGTTGATCGAATTCATATTTGACCTCATCATTAACCGAAATCTTGATCGCTGGTTGCGTCACGATAGCCTCGGCAAAGAGGCTGTTGGCTCTCACTGTGGTCACCAGCTTGTTTCTGTTGAAAGTTAGTTTCATTATTGATTTCATTATAACTTTAGTATTTTACAATGAGTTCAAATAACAAAAATAAAAAAATTACAACTCTCTTGAAAATAAACACAAGAATTGTTTGTCAACTTTTGCTTGCATGGGTTCTTGGCCTGTGACAGGGATGTTAATATCCGTGGACCACCAGACGATCAGATTAGATCCAAAGCTTCATTGATTAGTGAAGGAATCAAGAAGCAGAAGCAATTATCTTGGTAACAGCGAGATAATTATTCTTCTTAAGATTACCGTAACATGGTAATCTCAAGGGAAGAACACGGGAACTGTAGATCTGACGAACTCTTCTTTCCTACACCAAAGAACTCGATTGATCTCCTCCTCTCTTCTAAAATTCATGCTCCTTCAGTCTTCAGTTCAGCAGGGCTTCGCCAACGCTCAAGAATTCTAGATACCCTAAAAATGAAGGCCCTAGGGCTGTATTTATAGGCTTTAGGACCCCTGTTTTCGGATAAGAATGAATGATTCCCTCTTATCCTTAGTTGTAACCACTTAATCACGTTCATGGATGATGTTTTATCTGTTGGACCAAATCTAGATGATTAACAGTTGAAAAACTGCCAAAAACAGCCAAAATCAGCTTTTTTGGGTTGCAGACACCCATGGGTGTCTTGGATTTGCCGAGAAACCATTGGGTGTCTCGACCAACCCAAGACACCTACGGGTGTTAATGGTGTCTTGGCCAAGCCAAGACACCTACGGGTGTCTTGGTTTGACTTAGGGTTTAGTTTCGTGCATTCAGTCTATTTTCGCTGTATTTTCATCATCCGAACTTGGAATTGCGTGATTCAATATGTGTTGGAAAGCCTATGAGGAGATCTACGAGCTTACATAATTGAATCACATGTGGAGTAAATGGGACATGAGGGGTGTTTCGTGTTTCGTAAGTGACACGGAGCTCCCGATCAGTTTATATTTCTGTTATTCCAAAGTTTTGTTGTTTTACGTGAACCGTCGGCTCACTTCATGTATTTATCATCATCAAATGAGTTTATGTGACTCAAATATCAATGTTCATCATCTTCTCTCTGTCTTGAGCCAAGTGCGGGGACCTATAGGTAATTTTTGATGCCCACACTCATTACCCCTAAGTGGTCACATCCCACAGCTATAGGGGAGGGCATGATTCTCCTCACCTAAGTGGTCACATCCCACAGCTGGAGGAGGGCATGGTGCTCATCACCTATTAGTGGTTATATCCTATGAGTTAAGGGGGAACCAGGCTTTCCCTTGCATATTCCAAGACCTTCTTTGCCATCGTGAAAGAGGTCTTGCTCCTGGCTGGTGTTTAGGCTCTTCGAGCAGAGACTTCCATTGGCTTGATTTGTTGAACATTCTTAGCTATAAGCTTGGATTGTTGAAGTAGACTCAATCTGAACTCTCAGATCTGAGACTCATTAGCTCTCTGTAAACTCTTACATTGTAGCACCCTCTAAGCTTTCGGCCTTGATACTCATCTAGCTCAGGTATAATCGAACTCAATCACTCAAGAGCTTCTACTACGTACTAAAGCTCAACCGAAACTTCGATCGGATAGTCTAAGGAAAGTATACTCAATGTAAGAATTCGAGGGAGGTATCCTATCGCTACCGAAGAACCCACGTTAAATAAGAAGAGCATTCTCTTTGCTTTTGCTGTGAACTTTTTGATTCTTGATTTGTAATAAGCAATTCTTATTAATATAAATCTCCATTGACAAGCAAAATTTTTATGTCGAACACCCCAGAACCACTCATCAAAAAGAGTTAGAGGACCCTAATCCACCATATTCAGTAAGCCAAGCCTCGGCTGCTCATCCACCATAGCAGGGCAGTTGTTGGTCCCTTTGATGACCATGCATGCTGCACTATTTGGTTAACATAGAGACTACGTTGAATACGTATCTCCTCAGCCACACCTACAAGCTCGCTTTGCGGATCCTCACTGGTGTTATCCGTGTTTTATGGAGGCCACAGGAGAGAGCCCTAGTCCTGGTCGAGATGATCGAGAACATGTTGCTAGAGGAACATCGTGAGGTCATAGGCATCATTATGCCACTCCAGGCCCATCAACTACAAATATGGTATTTGGTTACAATCGGTCTTTTTTGCTACTTGCTAAGGCTATTGGAGGGAACAAACCCCCCACTGATGACATCATGAATGCTTATTGTGAGAAATTTAAGATGCCACAGATGAAGAAGTACAAAGATGAAGGAGATCCAGCTGAGCATGTCCAAAACTACTATGACATGATGATCATGTTGAGAGCATCAGAGGTAATCATCTATAGGTGATTTCCCATCACTTTGATAGGAAGCATCAAACTTTACTGGAAATCTATGGTGAAGAAGTCCATCTGTAGCTTTGAACAGCTCAGCCTGAAGTTCGTGCATTACTTTTTGGCCAATACCAAGTAGAAGTTATCTCCTAACGTATTAATACAAATGAAGCAGGAGCCTGGATAGAGTCGGAGAGACTACATCAAGAGGTTCTAGTCCAAGAGGTTGGAAGTTAATGACTCTGGGAGTGTGGTCGCCATGTCTACCATCATAGCTAGCCTACAAGGCAATGAGCTGGATGATTTTCTTGGCAAAAATTAAGTCACCAGCTATGAGCAACTGATGAGCAAGGCACATGAATACATGGATATGGAAGACGTCTGAGCCTATAAGAAGGAGGCCAGGGAGGCAGAGGCAATAGCAGTAGCCACAGTAGTCACAACAACTACCACATTAGGAGCAGCAATGGCAATAACGACATTTAGGTTGATAGGGGAGGCTGACCCCCTACCGAGAAAAGACACGGCAAGGGATACCCCTAGAGCCGACCCTAGATCAAAATGGGTCGATAGGAGGGATCAAAAGAAGGAACCCTTCCAGAAGCTGGTTCTCACAGCCCCTCAACACTCCTCTCACAGGAGCCCTCTACATGGTCCAGAAGGAGGAGCATCTCAACTCCACCCCTCCTCACATGAAATTGAATCCTCGGTCTCGAGACACCAGACAATACTTTCAATAGCATTGAGATCACAGCCATCTTATCAATGACTATCAAATCTTCAAAGAGATATTGAGGACTTGATACAAAGAGGATATTTGAAAGAACTAGTCTCCCGGTGAGATAGGAGAGTGCCTACTCTGGGGAGAGCCGATAGGAGGTCTCGTTCTAGGTTGCCTTGCCCCCAGTCACGACCAAATGTTGAACCAGTCGAGCCCAGCAATAGAGGGGTCATCAACACTATCAGTGGCGAACTCATTGCTAGAGAACAATCTAAACACGCTCATAAGAAGTATGTTAGGTGAGCGTTGCAAGTCAATTTATGTGACAAGAAGTCGAGGACTGATCAAACCATCTCCTTTAGCGACTTGGATTTGCGAGGTGTTGAGATTCCTCATGATGACCCCATAATTAACTCAACTGGAATCAATAGCTTTTAAGTCAAGAGGATTTTGGTCGATACACGAAGTTCTATGAACATCCTATTCATTGATGCCTTCAACCAGATGGATATTAATAAGTCCAAGCTACAACCTTGTCACGCTCTACTCATTAGGTTTATGGGGCATTTGCTTTGGCTGGAAGGGATAATCACTCTCCCCCTAACGGTCGGTGAGTACCCTCAGTAGTCCACTATTTCAACTCAGTTTCTAGTGATGAATCTTAAGTCAGCATATAATGTTATTTTGGGAAGAACCATGTAGGGTTGAAAAAGTTGATTGATTTCTTTAATTTGAAGAATTAAGATTCGATCGCTCGGTACGAATCTATTACAATCGCTCCCTCTCAATTACAGAGGAAGAGAAGTTTTGATTTGACTTCTCTTTAATTTAATATGGGTTCTTGGTGGCAAAAGGATGCTTCTCTCGATGCTCGTGCCGAGATTGCTTCCCATTGATGATCAGAATAAAATTGTTGAAGAGCTTGGATTAGTGTTGTTCATCTCTGAATGCTCTTGTGCATGTAGTTTGATCTCCCAAAATTCCCAAAAGTCTCTCCCAAAGTCTAAGTCTACCACTAATAGCTGCTTGAGGCCATTTATAGGAGTTTAGCATGTAACTAACATGCTGAAACCATAGGAAGATGGGCATAACTAATGAGGTTGTGGGCGTAACCGACGCCTACCACTTAGCCCACGTGGCTGTCATGGTCTTTGAGACCGTTACAACCCAATTTAAAGTGAGTGACGAGCTTCATTGTATTGGTGAACCTCGTCTTTGATGTCAAACCTCTCTGCGTTGGTGAACCTCATCTTTGATATCGAACCTCGTCTTTAATATCGAACCTCACTGTGTTGGTGAGCTTTGACTTCTATGTCGAGCTTCACTACTGTGACGTCCTTGTGCCGACTCAAAAGGTAGTGATGATTGATTCAAAGTCCGAGACAAGACAACCCTCATGTGTTGACTCGAGAGGCGATGATAGCCAACTTGAAGTCTGAGACGAGACCCGAGATGAAATCTCCTTCGTGTCAACTCGAGAGGTGATGATAGCCAACTCGAAGTCTAAGATGAGACCCGAGATGAAATCTCCTTCATGTTGACTAGAGAGGCGGTATAGGTGACTCAAAGCCTGAGACGAGACCTGAGATGAGACTGATACGGGTGTATCTTCTCTTCGGGAGCTTAATGATCCTCATGGGAGCTTGAGGATAGATGATTCTCATGGTATCTTGAGAAAAGAGTAGAGGAGTCGTGGACGAGGTCATTGGAGGCGGCAAAGTCGAAGGATTCGTCAAACTGTAGTGAAAACAGCCTGGGCTCTGTTCGGTCGACCGCATGTGTCACTACGGTCGACCGCGTAGTGCACAGACCCAAACTGTGTCTCTGGACTGAGAGCGGTCGCCCGGTGTAGGTGCTGCGGTCGACCGAAAACCCTGTAGGCAAATTTCCCAGAAAACTTCGTTCTGGCCGGTCGACCGACGTGGTCACTATGGTCAATTGCTTAGCGGTTATGGGCCTGGGCCTGTTTCCTACACCGTTTAGGATTTCTGTTTAGTATAAATAGAAACACGACTTTTCTAGGGTTAATTACTCAGATTGTAATCTGAAAAGAGATCAGGGAGGTTGTTCTTTGATCTAGAGAGATTGTGAGAGAGAGATTTTGTAAATCTAATTGATTCTCATAATCTAGAGAAGGTATTTTCCTTCGCCCTAATTATAACTCTTGTGTTTTTCTGTCGTCTTCTTCTCTACCCACTCTTGATAATTCCGTGATCAAGAGTGCTCGCACGGCAACTCGTATTAAGTTGGTATCAGAGCACCTAGATCCTGTGAAGGGGGAGCCTGTGTATATCCTTACTCGCTCACAGTACAAGAAGCTTAGCGAGATCCTTATTTCCTTGGAGGGAGTCCAAAAATTAAGGAAGGAGAAGATGACTGAAGCAGATAATTCAGCAAGACTTGATGCCATGGAGAAGCAGATTGAGATGATCGGGACGAATCTTACTCAACTCGTTGGTCTCATCAATGGAGGTGATAATAAGGAGGAATCTTCTTCGAAGGGTAAGAAGAAACTTGTCGAATCCGACAAAGAGAGAGAGGAATCTGATTCGGAGGGGGAGACTAAGATTGTCAAGACTGTTGGACATCAAAGGGGTAAGAATAATTACCAGAATCTGAAGATTGACTTCAAGGTTGAGATTCATGTTTATGATGGGAGTATCAATGTGGAGAAGCTTGAAGATTAGATCAAACGTATGGAGATGTACTTCACTCTCTACGGATATTCATCCAAGGAGAAGATAGTGTTCGCGACATTGAAGTTTTTAGAGCATGTGTTGACGTGGTGGAAATCCTATTGCAAACGGGAGAAGAAAGCGGCGTTGTGGATCAAGCTCAAGGAGCTACTTCGGTAACAGTTTTATCTAGTAGCGTTCCTTGAGGAGCGTTGGTACAAGTGGTATGGCTTGCGCCAAAAGTTTAATCAGACCGTTCAAGAGTACACGACGGAGTTCCAGCAACAAGCGATGGTTCTAAACATCACAACGGACGAGTACTCCATCTTCATGAAGTACATGGCGGGTATGAATGATTAATCCGGAAAGAGATGAAGATGTTTTCGGTTGAGACAATCGCAGAGGCGAGCGTGAAGGTCATAGCCATTGAGGGCAGGCAGAAGAAGGGCAACGAGACAAAGGGGGATTCCAAACCATCGGGGGGCAAGATGGGTGGATCTTAGTCTAAGGATGAGAAGAAGAAGGGTGACTCGGGGGGAGCAGGATTGATATGCAATCACTGAAAACAGACAGGGCACGTAGCTGATCGTTGCTGGGATAAGTATCCTCATCTGAAGCCAAAAGGGTTAAAGAAGAAGGAGGAAAAGAAGGCGTACGTGATAGCATAAGGTCCGAAGAAGGTTCCCAAGATGACTGAACCTAATAGCAGTCTTAATCTTATGGCGGTGAAGCAGGCCACTAAAGAAGATAACGACCCGAGGGAGCAGCTTTTTGTTCTAAAGTTGCAGATCAAAACCAGTTTAGTGGATGCTATTGTAGATATAGGAAGCCAGAAAAATCTGATATCTGAGGCATTAGTACAGAAGCTGGGATTGAAGACGGTGAAGCATCCGGAGCCCTATCCATTAGGGTAGATTCAGAAGGAGGCGGGATTGAGTATGGTGAACCAGTGTTCATTTAGATTTACACTCCATGAGTCGTATATTGATGAGGTCAAATGCGACGTGGTTCTGTTGGATGTTTGCCAAGTTATTTTGGACAATTCCTATTTGTGGAATAGATACGCAGTATATGATCGGCGAGCCCAAAAGTATACGTTCACCAAGGATGGCGAGCAATTCATTTTTCGTTCGGCATCTCTTCCATAGGAGACGAGCTTGGTGATGGTGACTCAAGCTAAGAGGTTGGTGAATGTGGGCAGGAAGTTCGTTTTATTGTTCATTCGGCCGTATGAAGAGCAGCTGAGTAGGATGTGCTTGTCCACTTTGAGCAAGCTTCAGGAGGGAGATCTTGAAAGGTTAAAGGCCAAGTATACGAACTTGTTTTCGGAGATCACAGGACTACCACCACATCGAGGTGTAGAGCACGAGATTATGTTGACCGGGGAGAGTTCCTTACATAACATAGGCCTCTACCACACATCAGTACAAGAGTCCGAGGAGATCAAGAAGCAGGTTCAGGAGCTCTTGGAGACGGGAGTTATTGTGCCGAGTTGTTCGCCTTGCGGGTCACCAGTGTTGTTAGTTCCTAAAAAGGATGGAAGCTGGCGCATGTGCGTAGATTACCAGGCGCTCAATAAGATAACCATCAAGAATCGCTACCTATTACCACGGATCGATGATCTTATAGACCAGTTAGAGGGAGCGAGGTTTTTCACGAAGCTGGATTTGAAGTCTGGTTACCATCAGGTGAGGATTCGGGAGGAAGACACTTGGAAGACTGTGTTCAAGACCAAGCAGGGCCTATTCGAGTGGATGGTGATGCCGTTTGGATTGTGCAACGCTCCGGCTACCTTTATGAGGCTTATTAATGATTTATTGCGACCTTTTATAGAGGATTTTGTGATAGTTTACCTTGATGATATCTTGGTGTACAACAGGACTTGGGAGGAGCATCTTGTTCATGTTGAGAGGGTATTTGAAGTGTTGCAGGACGGACAGCTGAAGCTCAACGGGAAGAAGTGCGAGTTCGGGAAGGATGAGTTGGTGTATCTCGGCTTCATCGTAGGGAAGGGCCAGCGGAGGATAGATCCAGGCAAGGTGGAGGTGATCACGAGGTGGCCGACGCCGAAGACAATGACTGAGGTGAGGAGCTTCATGGGAGCTTGCCAGTATTTGCGCAAGTTCATTCGACATTTTTCGACTTATGCGGCACCGTTACATGGCCTCACAAAGGCTAAAGTTAAGTTTGAGTAGGGAAGAACGGATGAGGAGGCTTTTCAGTTGCTAAAAAGAAAGATCTCGGAGGCATCAGTGTTGGTGTTGCCGAATTTGCAGCGGACTTTCGAGGTGGAGACCGACGCGTCTAGTTATGCGATGGGCATGGTGTTGATTCAGGACGGGAAGCCGGTGGAATACCATTCTAAGAAGTTTTCGGGTGCTATTGCGAACTACCCAACCTATAGATAAGGAGTTCTATGCACTATATCAAGCAATTAATCATTGGAGGGTGTACTTGTTGGGGAAGGAGGTGGTCGTGCATTCGGATCACAAGCCGTTAGAGTTCTTACATGCTCAGATGAAGCTACAGCAGACACGGCACATGAAGTGGATGTCTTATTTGATGGCTTTCAACATCATTATTAGGTACAAGAAGGGGGCGACGAACAAGTTGGCCGATATGCTATCTCGTCCGCCGATACGTTATCTCGTCCGCTGATACGGTCTTTATTGGTGGCGACGCGTATTCAGACCTTAGTTCCTTTGGAGTATGTACAGCTGTACGCATCTAGTAGAGACTTCGGTAATATGTTTGACCAGGCGAAGGCTGGTCGAAGGGGGGAGTATGCACATAGAGAAGATGGCTTGTTGTATCGTGGGACATCACTATGCATTCCGGAGGATGATGACAGTATAGTGGATTCGGGAAGCACATACCTCGCGTGTGCAAGGGCATTTTGGCATTCATTAAACGCTTCTCAATCTACGGCGACATGTGTTTTGGCCACTGATGCTTGATGATGTGACCAAGTATGTTGGAGGGTGTAGGTTATGCTGTATTTCGAAGCCTTCTAACAGGAAGAGGGGATTGTACCTACCATTACCGGTTCCTTCTAGGCCGTGAGAGAGCATTTCTATGGATTTTCTAGGAGGGTTGCCGACTACGAAGCGCGGGCATGACTATTTGTACGTTGTGGTGGACCGGTTCAGCAAGATGGTGATATTGATTCCTTGTAAGAAGACCGTAACGGGAGAGGGTGCAGCACAATTGTTCTTTGAGCATGTGTGGAAGCACTTTGGATTGCCAAGTTCGATAATTTCAGATCGGGATAGCCGTTTTCTCGGGCATTTTTGGGATTATTTGTGGAGTTTGATGGACACTAAATTGAAGAAGAGCACAGCCTTTCATCCACAAACAGAACGGAGGTAGTCAAAGGACTATGGTGTACATGTTGCGGGGGTATAATTCTAGGCATCCTAAGACTTGGGACGAGAGTTTACCATATTTGCAGTTTGCTTTTAATCGGGCGATTCATGGATCTTCCGGAAAGTCACCGTTTGAGGCTTGTTATGGATTTTTACCACCGAGCCCGTTCGATCTTGTGTTTGTTGAATATCATATCTCCATGATAGTATTTTGATGATAACAATTTATACAATGTGTGTTATACAAATGCACTAACTTTTATATGCAGATTTCAATATCAGAATATGAACAAGTGCAAGTTGATTTCAAGGCATTATGAAGTGAAAAAAATGAAGAACATATGAGATAATGTATTTTACATTTTCTTTACTTAGAATTATTGTACAAGCCTTGATCACACACACGCACACACACAATATTAGAACACACTAACACAGGCTTAGTGTGTTGGTTAACTATAGAAATCCCCTATGTTAACCATTAGAATTATAGTTAAAACTTGAGTATAAAAACATTTTATTTTATAATTTTTACTCTTAGTAGTCGACTAATTAGAATAGTAGTCCACTACTCGTGTATAAAACTTAAATATATGTTTCTGTCATTTTACAGTATAGTCGACTAATATGGATTATAGTCGACTACTCAGGTGTTTGACAAAAACATAAGTCTCTGTTATTTTACAGTTGTAGGCGTATAAAACTACCTATAGGTCCCTTAACACAGCTCGGCACGGTGATTCGACAAACCAACGAACCATCGGGTGACGTATCTAAACACGATCGTTAGTCCACAACATCGAAGCTAAGTGAGATGCGACGAAGCAGATTAACGAGGCGACGAGGTTAAACACCGAAGCGGATTTACTGCCAAATCAGGATCCGGACTATCAAATCAGAGTTCAGATCAACAACAAAGATCGGATAAACTGATGAACCGCGAGACCGGACAACCGATGCAACGGCGAACACCCCGGGAAAAGCTCGGCCAAGGCCGAGCCGCTCAGGTGGCTCACCGAGCCACCAAGGTGGCTTGGTGGCCGGGCCACCATATGGTGGCTCGGTGGTCGAGCCACCTCTAGGTGGCTCGGCGGCCACCAAGGTGGCTCGGCCACCACCGAGCCACCTTTTGGTGGCTCGGTGGCCGAGCCACCTGGTGGCCGAGCCACCCCCCTCCCGAGCCGCGGATCTGAGCCCAGATCTGAGCCCAGATCCGCTTTCAGAAGCCTATAAATAGAGGGGGGATAGCTCATTTCGAGAGGTTGGATTTTGGAGAGCCAAAACTCTGCTGGATTGAGAATTGAACTTGGACTTTTGGAGCTTTGAAGATTCAACTTCTAGATCTAGTTCTTAGCGATCATCCACGCCAAATAAGGCAGGAGTTCGAGAGAGATTAGATCTGAGATCTACACGGTGTTCCTCCAGATCAAAGCTTGGCCTTTGATCCCGAGAAGAGTCTCGAATTCGCTTGGTCGATTTTGATAACTTGGGCTATTATTTCCTTGGCGAAATAATCCCCTCAGCTGTTATTTCCTTCGTGAGATAACACCTTCCATACTGTGTAGATCCGACCGGACCAAGATCGCGCGGTGGTCCACGGATTAACCCCGGCGCAGGCAAAGAACCCACGAAAGCGAGAGACCGCAAAACAGGATCTCGTGATTCGTTCGGCATAAAAGGAAAGTTGTAATTTTTTATTTTCTTTTTTGATTTTGTTGTAACCGGATCTTATAGAAAGACCGGATCTTTTGTAATCGATAAACTATTACTTGAGAAAGCAATGAATTCAATGAAGAAAACAACAATTTTTTCCGCGAACAATCTGGCGACCACAGTGGGAGCCATCGATCTCGCTGCTGAGATCGAAGCGTCAAAGCCGCGGATCTCAATCCCGGTCGAGGTGGAGGTCGAGTATGAATTCGACCAGCAAAAGTTCGAGGAGTACCTGTCATCCTCGTCCGGATCCACCTCCCCCCGTAAGTCCAAGAAGTTCTCCTCTAGGAGAAAAGTTCGTTGGTATGAAGAAGTAGAGAATACCAATGAAGATCTCACCCTGATTGATGCCAAAGTTGCATCGGGTGAGGTTCCACCAACCTCCAACCAGGTCAGATCTGTTCTGGCCGACTCTTCCGCCGCTGAGGGCGTGGTGACTCTCTCAAAGAGAGCCCGCCAGAGGCGACGTCAACGCCTGGCGCGACAATTCACGAAGGCAATGGAGTCCGTTGACGGAATTCGCTACAAGGCGGATCTGAAGAACAGAAGAGGCAAACAGCCTCAACAACCGATGAACGGCAGCTCTTCCAAGCCGCCAACGATGGAATGGATCCGTGTCAAGCGGAATCGTTCGACGCTTGAGGAGCGCATTCGCAAGCGCCGCGTGCTGTCAGCGCAGGCACAGGCTCAAGTCCAAGAAGCCCATAGAAGACTTCAGAAGGAAGTGGACAAGAAGCCGCCACCAACCCGCCAAGTATGGAAGCCAAAGTCTGAAGTGGCGACTCAGGCTAAGGAACAACCATTGCAGCCTTCAAAGCAAGTTCGACCTCCCGAACCATCCCGGAGAAGGAGGTCGGTTTTGGAGCGCCTCGGTCCACTTCCCAAAGCTCCAGTTCAAGAACGTTTGGGCCCGATGAAGAAGCCCCGAACGACTCAACATGCTGAGGGTCGCCGCAACCCTCAACATGACAAAGAGATCATGGCAACTATGCGCACCAGTTTGCACAATGAAGTCCAGGAGCCCGTCGAAAACTCACGCCCACAAAGGCGTGTTTCGAGACGCGTGACTCTTGAGAGCCCAAAGAAGGTAGTTCATCCTCAGAAGGAAACATTGTCATCTGATGATGATAGCGTTATACCTGAGAAATCGTGCCAACACACGATAGGTTACTCCGACCTTCAAACTGACGAGTTGTACTATCGTGTTGGGGGTACGAGTAAAACCAGAAAAAGGAGTCCTCGAAAACCAGAAACTCAGTGCCCCTGTTCCAAACTCATTCGGGCAGTGTTGTCTGAGTGCAAATGCACCAATACAGTCCCTAAAAGAGTTTTGGTTTTCGAAAGGCTCAGCACTGAAACGCCAAAACCAAGGCCTAGGCGTTTCTGACGAAGAAGAACGATGGTTGAAGATGGAGAATTTCCGAGGATCACCACTAACATGACCAGCAAAAGGACATCAACACAGGATAATCCCGAGTCGATTCCGGAAATACCTCGGCGGGTAACTCGTCTGCAGTCCAGAGCCATCATACGAGCCACTTATGGTAGGGTTCGGACAAGATTACCTTCAGAAGATGAAGAATCGGATGCCTGCTCTGCAGTCGCATCAGATAATACAGTGTCGAGTGAAGGACAACCCCGTGAGTCACTGATGATAAGCGCGGAACAGGTGGTCAAGATGCTCGAAGAAGCCATGGTCAAACAACAGGAGAGCTTCAGGTTCGAAATGCAGATGGCCATGCAGAATATAAGAGAAATGCAAGACTAACAAATCCAAGCACTGACAAACCGGCAAGGCGAACCAAGTTGTCATAACCAGGTCAATCAGGAAGAGGAGAATGCACATGCGAATGAAGCTCATAATGCCAATAATCCTCCCGTCAATGCAGGGGGTGGTAACGAGAGTGCCAATGAAAATACAGATGAAAACTTGAAGATTAAGAACCTCGAGAGCAAAATCAATACGTTGATTTCCGCTTAAGAGATGAAGAAGACGGGCATTCCTTGTCCATACCCAAGAGAATGGGAATCAATCCCATATCCGGCGAAGTTCAATTTAATCAACTTCACGCCATTTGATGGGAAGGGTTCACCCACTCAGCATTTGATTTACTTCAAATCGTACTTAGGGGTTATCTCTGGTAATGAGCCTCTGATGGTACGGTCCTTTGTTGGCACTCTTCGTGGAGCCGCCTTCGACTGGTATCACCACCTCAAGCCCGGGAGCGTGAATAGCTAGGACGACATGGAGACTAAATTCCTCACCAACTTCTTCGACGATGACACCGAGATATCCATCGGGTCGTTGCTTGACGAGAAACAGAAAGACGGGGAATTAGTTGATACCTTCGTCAAAAGGTTCCGGAATAAGGCGATGAACTGTCGGGACCCGATCACTGAGGAGTTCATCCTCCAGACTTGCCACAACAACCTCGCATTGGACGTGTTAGAAGCAATGGGGACAGCACCGTCCAAAACATGGAAGGATTTGAAGGTCCGAGGAGAGCAAGCCGAGCGATTCCTCAAAAGGAAGAAGGCCGAAAGGAGCCAACCGATGGCTAATTCTCCAAACTCGAACTTCGCCTCCCGTGGTAAGGGAAAGGCACCTACAGCTGCTGTTGGTGATAATCAAATGTCGCAACAACAACCCCGAAGGCATCAAAAGACCTCGGATCCGAAACTCCAAAAAGAGTATTCCTTCAAGGACGAAGACGTTCCAGCCATCTTCGAATCCCTCCTTGAAAACAACAAGATCAAGCTACCACCTATCGTCAATCAGGAGGAAGCTGACAATACTACGGATCCAAAGTACTGTGCGTATCACAGGAGGATCCTTCATCCTACTAAGGATTGCTTTACTCTCAAGAATAGCATCCAAACCTTGGTTGAAGCTGGTGTTATATCTCTCAATTAAGTCGAATGAAGACTCTGACAAATATAAGAGTATAAACTGCTTCTTAATCCTCCGATCGGTATAAGAGGTTAAACTGCTCCCTGATACTCCAATAGGTATATGAGTCTAAACTGTTTCCTACCGTTGACGGGAAGTTCCTCGAGAATTTTATACGTAATATTCTTAAGGATAACCCGATCATACAACCAGATGCAATGATAAACCTAGTTTCACGAAGAAGCTGGGGATGGATGATTCATATAACGGGAAGTTCCCGAAAGAATGTTACATGTAATTTTCTTAGGGATAACCTGATCATTACAACTTAGATGACAAACACTAAACCCCCACTATGATTTGTATGAGTTAACACTCCCATTATAATTCGTACTCTCACTCTCACTATCTACTTGGTCAAACCTTCCTACAGTTAGGGCAACAACCAAAATCCCCTCTCGATTCCTTCAATGAACGAGAGGCCTATAAATTGAGCGATCAAACCTTCCTATAGTTAGGATCGTCTCAAACCTCCCAAAACCAAAATCCCCTCTTGATTCCTCTAATGAACGAGAGGTCCACTTTTAAATCGAGTGATCAAACCTACCTATAGTTAGGATCACCTCAAACTCCCGCTTGGTCAAACCTTCCTACAGTTAGGGCCAAAACCATAATTCACTCTCGATAAACGAGAAATTCATATTTAGCTCGGTAATCAAACCTTCCGACAGTTAGGGTTATCCGAATCTTTTCGATTCTCGGAGTGGAGATCTCACTCTTAGTTTCACCTTTTCGGGTCCTGGGGGTGGAGATCCCACCTCGAGTCTCCTTTCTAACTGGAGATAGAATATAAAATTCTTCCTCTTCAGTATTGGGAGATAGAATATAAAATTCTTCCTCTTCAGTATTGGGAGATAGAATATAAAATTCTTCCTCTCCCATTTTGGGTTTGCCTTCACCCTAAAAGAAGTCCGGGAAATAGAATATAAAATTCTTCCTTTCCCACACCAACCTTTTCTAAGAATTTATCAATCTAGGATTCGTCCTAGGAAGTTTATCCCGAATCCTAAGTAGGGATAAGCCTGCGCCTAACACGCGCTGCCGGTTTAGTCTTTCTCCGAGAAGAAGACACCAGAGTTCGATTCTAGGGTATTTTATCCTGAAACCTAAGAAGGGATAAGTATGCGCCTAACACGCACCGCCGGTTAGTTCTTAACCGTTAAAAAGAACACTCGCCCACATATTCAATATTATGGCAGGTTGTTATTAATAACACCAAAATCCATGCCTTACACGCATGGGGAATTTCATCCTGAATCCTAAGAAAGGATATACCGACGCCTAACACGCGCCGCCGGTTTAGTCTTTCTCCGTAGAAAAAGACACCAGAGTTCGATTCTGGGGTATCTTATCCTGATACCTAAGTAAGGATAAGTCAGCGTCTAATACACGTTGCCAGGTAGCCTATTCCCGTAACAATGGCGAAGTCTACGTATTCAAAGTCGTAGCAAAGAGCCTAAGGGAGTTCATTCCGTTAGCACAACGTCACATGCGGAACGGATTTAGACAATCCGCATGCTAGCCCGATTCAAACGGTAGTCGGTAAAGGCTAGTCAAATCCGTTGAAGGCTGGGGGTTAGCCAAAAATCCTAAAGTCAATGCCTAACACGCGTCGTCGGGTAGCCTATTCCCGTAACAAATGGTAAAGTCTATGTATTCAACATCATAGCACAAAGTCTAAAGGAGTTCATTCCTTTAGCACAACGTCACATGCGGAACGGATTAAAACAATCCGCATGTAAGCCCGATTCAAACGGTAATCGGTAAGAGCATGTTAAATCCGTTGAGGGCTGAGGATTTGCCAAAAATCCTAAGTCAATGTCTCATACACGTCGCTGTTTAGTCTTTTCACAGGAGAAAGACGAAGTCTACATATTCAATATCGTAGCACTAAAAGGGTTAACTCTTTTAGCTTAACGTCACAAGCGGAACGGACTTAAACAATCTGCATGCTAGCCCGACTCAAACGGTAGTCGGTAAAGGTTTATCAAACCCGTTTATGGCTGAGAATTTGCCAAAAATTCTATAAATACGAGTCATTGATGCATCAACTTCGTAGATTAGTCTCGTGACTCGAATATCTGCCATGCTCCAATTCCTTAAGAGCTTAAACTGTGTATACTCCAATAAGGTATACGAGTATAAACTATTCCCTATTTTTGGTTGAGAAGTTTCTGGAGAATATTTTTCTAAAAATATTCTTAAGGATAACTCAACAATACTACGCCGGACAACGCGTTGCAAATGAAGATTCAACGCCAACAATCGATGGTCAGTTCTATGTTGAACCAACAAACACGAGCTAAAGATCAGAAAAACAGGAATCGACTTCAAGTTTAAAATTCCGCCAACGGTCAGACAATAAATGCAGCACCGGAACCCTTACAGACATTCGACAAAGCACCGAATAGCCTGAAGGATTGAAGGAATCAAGAACAGAAGCCATTCCAAGGTCCCGTTACACCGACTCAAGGTTGGGACAATCATATCCAAAGTATTCCAGACTCTTCTACAAAAGAACGAGGCTATAATACTTTGGAGGGGGTATCTGTAGGCGTATAAAACTACCTATAGGTCCCTTAACACAGCTCGGCACGGTGATTCGACAAACCAATGAACCATCGGGTGACGTATCTAAACACGATCGTTAGTCCACAACATCGAAGCTAAGTGAGATGCGACGAAGCAGATTAACGAGGCGACGAGGTTAAACACCGAAGAGGATTTACTTCCAAATCAGGATCCGGACTATCAAATCAGAGTTCAGATCAACAACAAAGATCGGATAAACCGATGAACCGTGAGACCGGACAACCGACGCAACGGCGAACACCTCGGGAAAAGCTCGGCCAAGGCCGAGCCGCTCAGGTGGCTCACCGAGCCACTAAGGTGGCTCGGTGGTCGGGCCACCATATGGTGGCTCGGTGGCCGAGCCACCTCTAGGTGGCTCGGCGGCCACCAAGGTGGCTCGGCCACCACCGAGCCACCAAAGGTGGCCCGGTGGCCGAGCAACCAAGGTGGCCGGCCGAGCCACCTTTTGGTGGCTCGGTGGCCGAGCCACCTGGTGGCCGAGCCACCCCCCTCCCGAGCCGCGGATCTGAGCCTAGATCTGAGCCCAGATCCGCTTTCAGAAGCCTATAAATAGAGGGGGATAGCTCATTTCGAGAGGTTGGATTTTGGAGAGCCGAACTCTACTGGATTGAGAATTGAACTTGGACTTTTGGAGCTTTGAAGATTCAACTTCCATATCTGGTTCTTAACGATCATCCACGCCAAATAAGGCAGGAGTTCAAGAGAGATCAGATCTGAGATCTACATGGTGTTCCTCCGGATCAAAGCTTGGCCTTTGATCCCGAGAAGAGTCTCGAATTCGCTTGGTCGATTTCGATAACTTGGGCTATTATTTCCTTGGCGAAATAATCCCCTCAGCTGTTATTTCCTTCGTGAGATAACACCTGCCATACTGTGTAGATCCGACCAGACCAAGATCGCGCGGTGGTCCACGGATTAACCCCGGCGCAGGCAAAGAACCCACGAAAGCGAGAGACCGCAAAACAGGATCTCGTGATTCGTTCGGCTTAAAAGGAAAGTTGTAATTTTTTATTTTCTTTTTTGATTTTATTGTAACCGGATCTTATAGAAAGACCGGATCTTTTGTAATCGATAAACTATTACTTGAGAAAGCAATGAATTCAATGAAGGCAACTTTCACCGTGAACAACAGTATAGTCGACTAATCAACATTATAGTCGACTACCGAAGGTAAATTTCATTTTATCAGTTTCTGTCAAAATACAGTGTAGTCGACTAATGAGTATTGTAGTCGACTGCTGAGAAATTTTTTGAATTCACAGAGTCTGTTTGAACTCAGTGTAGTCGACTAATCTGTATTGTAGTCGACTACAGATACAGTTTTTTTTAGAATTCAAAGTTTGAATTTATGACTATTTATAGCCGTTTTTAAATGTTTTTAAAGTTTAAAAAATTGTCTTTTCAATGGCTATAAATAGGTTATCTATTCAGAAAAAATACAGTGACTTACATACCCATAAACTTTGATCTTTGTGCATTTTTTCAAGTGAAAAATATTCAGATTTTGAGAAAAAGAAAAGTTTTTGAAATTGCCTCTGAACATCATTCAAATACTTATTGTTTAGGCAATTTACAGAAGTTAAAATCATTTCTAAGCCACTACTACACTACACTACAAATCAAGGCTTATAGTAATTGAAATTGTTGCTTCAAAAGTTCTCTGAAGTTGTGAGAGTTGTTAATCTCTTGGTTTAGAGATTGGTGTGCAAATTAGCAAGGTGTTTGTCAATTGGTGTTGTAATTTACAGGGACTTGCAAATTGGCCAGATTTGCTTTTGATTTTGTAAATTTATTCAAAATCATAGTGGAAACTCTCAAGCGGGATTTGCTTGGGGACTGGATGTACACCGGATTGGTGGAACCAGTATAAATCCTTGTGTTTGTGATTGTGAATTTCTGAGATTGCTATTTTTCTTTACAATTTATAATCTACTTTGCATAAATTTTAAAAGAACACTATTCACCCCCCCTCTATTGTTCTAGTGTATCTATTTTAGATCCTACATTTGGTATCAGAGCAAGGTGAAAGATAGCATCGACAAATACTTCCTAATTTAAAGAAGGTCACTCAACAAATCGTCCACCAATGTTTGATGGATTGAATTACAACTATTGGAAGTGCCGAATGAAGATTTACCTTCAATCAATTGGCTACGAACTTTGGAACGTCGTGGAAACAAAATATGAGAAGCCAACAACTCCTTTTACAGAATGAACTACTTCTCAAAGAAATAATACAAATTTGGATTCAAAAGCAATGAATGCATTATTTTGTGCACTTGACAAGAATGAGTTCAATAGGGTGTCAACGGCCACATCTGCATACGATATTTGGCATACACTTAAGATAACTCATGAAGGTACAAATAAAGTTAAAGAATCTAAAATTTCTGTTCTTGTGCACAGATTTGAATTGTTCAAGATGAAGGAAAATGAGACTATTGGAGAAATGTTCATAAGATTTACCGACATCACAAATTCTCTCATTGGTCTTGGAAAAACATATACACAAGAGGAGATGATAAGAAAGATACTTCGATCACTTACTCCACAATTGGAAAAGAAAGTTACCGCTATTAAAGAAGCCAATGATTTGTCAACTCTTACAGTTGAAAATCTTATTGGTAATCTTATGGCATATGAAGTTCAAATTGAAGATAGAAAGAATGATGAAGAAACAAAGAACAAGAATGTTTTTGCATTCAATACTATTTTCAATAAAGAATATTCAGATGATGATGATGAAGAAATGGGCATGTTTGCAAGAAAATTTTAAAAATTTATAAAACGAGGTAATTTTAAATCTAAGAGTTTAATTTCAAATAACCCTCTTTGTTTTAAGTATAATAAACCAGGTCATATGGAGAAAGATTGTCCAATGTTGAAGAATAAGCAAAAATCAAGTTATTTCAACAACTTTAACAACATTCAAAATAACAAGAAAAGGAAAGCAATGGCAGTCACTTGGGATGATAGTGATGAGTCATCTTCAGATGAAGAAATTGATGAAAAGGAAAGTGCTCACATGTGTTTTATGGCACAAGATGAAGTAAGTGACAATGAAGAGCTTTTAGATGCTTTCAATGAATTATATGAAACTTTTGTGAGATTAAAGACATCACATAATTTTCTTAAAGGTGAAAATAAAAGATTACTCAAAAAAATTTCTGATTTAAATTCCTCTATTTTTTCTAATTCTCAAGTAATTGAATTGAAAGAAGAAAATTATTCTTTGCTTAAAGAAAATGAATGTTTATCTAATAGCATAATTATTTAAAATCAGAATATAATAATTTAAATATTCGCATTAATAGTTTAGATAAAGATATTTCGTCTTTTAAATCAAGATATGAGGATATATGTTTAAATGTAAGCAAATTTAATAAAGGTAAAGAAAATCTTAATAACATTCTTTCTTTTCAAAGAGAATCACAAAACACAAAAGGATTAGGTTTTCAAATTAATAAAAATAAATCAAAGAAAACAATTTTTGTAAAACCATCTTATGATTTGTATGAATATAGAACTAAAAATTTGTGTAAAAAAAATCAAAATTCTTTTCTATTTGGATTCCAAAAGAATTATCTTCTTTACATAAGAATTTTTATATTTCTGATTTTATTAAAAATAGTTGTTTATCACCTAACTATTTAGGCAAATCAAACTCTTCATGGGTTTGGTTTCCTAAAGGCTAATTTAAAGGACCCAACATAGTATGGGTACCAAAATATAAATGTTTATTATTTCAGGTACCCAAAAAAGATAGGTGGATTTTGGATAGTGGTTGCTCTAAACATATGACTAGAAACATACAATTATTGTCATCTTTTCAAAACAAGAATGGTGGTACCGTTACTTTTGAAGATAACAACAAAGAAAAAGTCATCGGTATTGGATCTATCAGTAATCCAAACAAACCTATCATTGATAATATTTTATTAGTTGATGGTCTTAAACATAATTTACTTAGCATTAGTCAACTTTGTGATAAATGTTTTAAAATTGTTTTTAAAAAAGGATCATGTTTAATCTATGATATTGATTTAATAACTATTATTTTTAAAGGCCATAGAAAGAATAATATATATGTTTTATCTATGAAAAATATTTCGAATGAACATTATCTTATTGCATCATCTAATGATTCTATTTTATGGCATAAACATTTTGGACATGTTAACTTTAAACACATGTCTAAGATTTCTAAAAATGATTTAGTAAATGGTTTACCTAAGATGTCTTTTAAAAATATATTTTGTGATGCATGTCAACAAGGAAAATGCACAAATCTTCTTTCAAATCTAAAAAGATAATATCTACAAATAGACCATTAGAACTAATTCACATAGATCTTTTTGGTCCATCTAGAGTTGCATCTTTAAATGGAAGTAGATATGTATTTGTTCTTGTTGATGATTATTCTAGATTCACATGTGTAATTTTTCTTAAACATAAAAATGATACTTTTAATGAGTTTTCTATATTTTGCTAAAGAATTCAAAATCAAAAATCTACTTCTATTATTTCTATACGTAGTGATCATGGAGGTGAATTTGAAAATGAATTATTTGTAAATTTTTGTGACAAACATCGTATATCACATACTTTTTCTTTTCCTCGTGCTGCTCCATAAAATAGAGTTGTAGAAAAGAAAAATAGAACTTTACAAGAATGTGCTAGAACCAGGTTGTGTGATAGTAATTTACCAAAATGTTTTTGGACAGAAGCTGTATCAACAGCTTGTTATGTATTAAATAGAGTTTTATTAAGACCTATTTTAAAGAAAACCTCTTATGAATTGTTTTATAAAAAGATTCCTAAAGTATCTTACTTTAATGTTTTTGGTTGTAAATGTTTTATTTTAAACACAAAGGATAACTTAGATAAATTTGATTCTAAATCTGATGAAGAAATTTTTGTTGGATATTCTAATCACAGTAAAGCATATAGAATATATAACAAAAGAACAATAGTTATTGAAGAATCTTTACATGTTTCTTTTGATGAAAATTTTTCAAAATCACCTATTATATTAAATAATGATGATGATATAATTGATGCTATTCATGATACTCCAATGATAGATATTACAAAAGATGATAATTTACAAAATGATTTACCTAAAGATTTTATAGAAGTTAAAAATCATCCACATGATTTAGTCATTAGAAATATTTCTGATAAAGTATCTACTAGATCTCATTTTAATTTGATTGCTCATACTACTTTTATTTCAACTATTGAACATAAAAATATAAAAAAAGCACTTCTTGATGATTCTTGGATAATTGCTATGCAAGATGAACTAAATAAATTTACTAGAAATAATGTTTAGGATCTTATATCTAGACCTCAAAATAAATCCATTATTGGAACAAAATGGATTTTTAGAAACAAATTAGATGAATTTGGTCAAGTTGTTAGAAACAAAGCTAGATTAGTTTCTCAAGGTTATAATCAAGAAGAAGGAATTGATTTTGATGAAACTTATGCACCTGTTACTCGATTAGAATCAATTAGAATTTTACTTGCATTTGCATGTTTTATGAATTTTAAATTATTTCAAATGGATGTTAAAAGTGCTTTTCTAAATGGTTTTATAAAAGAAGAAGTTTTTATAGAATAACCTCCAGGTTTTGAACATGAAAGTTTTCCAAATCATATTTTTAAACTTAAGAAAGCTTTATATGGTCTTAAACAAGCACCTCGTGCTTGGTATGATAGATTAAAGAAGTTTCTTTTAACTTCAGGTTTTGAAATTGGAAAAGTTGATTCAACATTATTTATTAAGAAAATAAATAAAGATATTTTACTAATTCAAATATATGTAGATGATATTATTTTTGGTTCTACTAACAACAATCTTTGTCAAGAATTTGCTAAGACTATGTAGGATGAATTTGAAATGAGTCACATAGGTGAACTAAATTTCTTCCTTGGACTACAAATTAAACAATTGAAAGAATGAATTTTCATCAATCAAAGCAAGTATGCAAAAGATTTACTCAAACGTTTCGGAATGGAAATTACAACAAGGAAACTAACACCAATGAGTACCACTACATCACTTGACAAAAATGAAATGGTAAGAATGTTGATCAAAAGCTCTATCGAGGTATGATTGGATCACTTCTTTACATTACTGCAAGTAGACCTGATATTATGTTTAGTGTATGTTTATGTGCTAGATTTTAATCTAATCCTAAAAAATCACATCTTAAAGCAGTGAAAAGAATTTTTAGATATATTAAAGATACTACAAATTATGGTTTATTTTATCCAAAACATAGTTCATTTGATTTAATTTCATATAGTGATGCTAATTTTGCCGGATGTAAATCCGATAGAAAAAGTACAAGTGGAACATGTCATTTCTTAGGACATTCACTTAAATTCAGTATCATTATCAACAACTAAAGCTGAATATATTGCTGCAAGTCTTGCATGTGCTCAAATATTATGGATGAAACAAACATTATCTGATTATGGCATAAATTGTCTCATATCATCCATTATGTGTGACAATTCTAGTGCAATTAATTTATCTAAAAATCCTATTCAACATTCACGTACAAAACACATTGATATTAGACATTATTTTTTACGTGATCATGTGCTTAAAGGTGACATTTCATTAGAATTTATACCTACAGATAAACAAATAGCAGATATATTAACAAAACCCTTAAAAGAAGAAATTTATGTTAAATTAAGAAGGGAATTAGGTATATGTTCAATTGAAGATTTAAATTAATTTTTTTTTAAAAACAAACACATATACATTCATACCCTAAATAGTCGACTAATTTGACTTATAGTCGACTACATGCACAAGTCTTACATATATGTTTTTCTGTGAATTACAGTGTAGTCGACTACTTGCTTCTATAGTCGACTACTCTAAGTTAAAATCTTAAAATCAATTTTCTGTTGTTTTCAGTTTAGTCGACTAATTTCATTTATAGTCGACTACTCCGAGTCATAATCTGAAAATCATCTCCCTATCGATTACAGTGTGGTCGACTACTTTTACTATTAGTCGACTACTGTTTCTGAACTCACAGTTTTATAGTTTTTAAGCTTTTTTTTATTTAAATTTAAACCCAAAACCCAATACCCAATACTCATTTCAATTAAGTAAAACTCATCTCAACCATAGATTTTTAACTCTATCAATCCTAGCCACATATCTAAGATCAAATCTGAACCCTACATTTATTTCACTATCAAATCTTAACCATACATTGTATTTTCTTTTAAAAGATAAAGTAAAAACTTAAAAACTTCCCACTAACATAACTAAAACCGAGCCCTCATCTTCCTCCTCTTCAGAACCCACGATTCCAGGTTAGGACATCTTCATTGTTCTCAAATTTTTCATCAAATTCTTCAACTTTCTTTCAAAATTATCAAGCTGTCAAGATCAGTAGTCGACTAATCCAAGTTCAAGTCAACTAATTTAGGGTTTCAACAGTTTGGGGTATATTTCTAAACTTGATCTTTGAATCTTTGGTTATTTATCTATTTCATCATGTCTAGATTTAAGAAAGCTAAGCAAACCCATACTTCTGCCAACGATGAAATCATCATTTATTTAAAAAGTCGGTGAGTGAATCAAATCTCATGTCTATAGTCAACTTTTGTGTACAAATCTAAGTGTATAACAAACCTAAATAACCTAGGAATCTCGCCAGCCACATGACCTATGCACATATGAACTATGCAGAAAAACTCCCTGTGGTCGACCGCCGTGTCCACCACAATCGACCGCACAGAGAGCAGGAACTTCCTGTTCTTCTGTGCTCCCAGCGGTCGACCGTCGTGCTGATAATCATATTTTTATTACAATTTTATATCCTCATTATCTATTTTACATGAATAAATATACCATTAATAATTGTTGTTAGCTTAGTTTGCACATAAATGAATGAAAATATAAATAAATATTATTAAATGTAAAAACCCCTTAAAAATCTCTCTTCTCTATTTTGTAGCATTTTAGAAGTTCATCAAGCAAAAGCCCACAAATGAATGCTATGAAGCAAGGCCAAAAATCCTCCTACACATCATGCTCAAGAAGAAGCCACAAAGGCCCAAAGCCCATCAACAAACAAATTACACCCACGAGCTTTCATTTACATTTGAAAATCAAATTTAATGGACCGGATGCAGACTTGGCTCTGTTTTGAAAATCCAATGCATTGGACCTGCTGCATTTTCTTTCACCAAGTGGACCTTTAGTTTTGGAAAAGCACGATCGGAATTGAATGAATGAATTGGGCCGGTTGATTTTCAAAAATGAATTGAATTGGATTGGACTGCTGGACTCAAATCCAAGAAGGGGGCCGGACTTGTTTTCTGGGCTGCTGAATTAATTCTGAAAATCAAAGCTTCAATGGGCCGGATTTGTTGCAGAAAATCAAGTGGCTGCAAGTGGACCTGCTGGATGTTTTCTCAAGATCAAAGACCAGACTGCTGTAGCAGCTTGATGTTCATTTATTTTTGCAGTTTGATTTTCTTTTGAAAATCAGATGGGCCTCTTATGTTGGGCTAGAGAAGAACAAAAAGCAAATTCAAAGGTGAAGATTGTTGCTTGGGGCTCAAGACAAATTCAATGGCTCATATTCATTGAAGATTACTATAAATAAGGGTAGAGAGTGAGGGGTTAAGGGTGTGAAAATTTTTGTAACTCCTTTTGGAGAGGAGGGCTACTCTTAATTGAGAAGGCCTTACAAAATTATAACTTTTTATTGCAATTAATAATAATAATTTTTTCACCACTTTAAATTTTGGAAAAATTGCTTTAAGGCCCCAAATTTATATTTTCAATATGTTTTAGCCCCCCCAACTTTCAAACATGTGCTGCAGCCCCACCTTTTTGAAAAAATTATTAAAAGCCCCTCTCCCCAAGTTCCTATGCAAACTTTATACATAATCCCTATTTTATCCTCCCCTACAA
>BQKN01066314.1:1219951-1242946 GCA_022839385.1 Asparagus kiusianus | reverse complement strand
ATATCAGGGAAAACGAATATGCGTTTAGAAATCCGAAACCAACTCAAAACAGGGGAAACAACTCTCTGTAGGTTTTGCGGTCGACCATGGCGGTCGACCGGCTGCGATCGACTGTGGCGGTCGACCGGACTAGGCATATCCTGTTTTTCATGAGTTTGGTCATTGTGCATATTTCGACTTTTTTCTCTCTCATGTATGAACTCGTTCATACTCAAAACACATGGTATTATACTCATGTACTATTAAATGATATTTATCATACTAAATATCCATATATCATAATTAATCTCATATTAATATATCATTCAAAAATTATTGGGGTTTTACATTCACCCTCCCCCCTAAGAGGATTTCATCCTCAAAATTTAGCAGTCGCATCAGAAAGCTCAATAACTGGGAAAAACATATTAAGAAGGTGTAATTCATATTAAGAAACCCTTCTGCACATATCTCATAGTATTAGCACAATGATATTTAAAGTTAACATCCTAGAATGCAAACATTCTCACCTAAGTCCCTAACTAAATGAAATTGGTACGTCGAGCAAAATAATCCAAACAAGAAAACCCTCATGTATATACCATATGTTTCAAATGATTAAGGATCCGGTGACAATATCTCCATTCTAGTGTTAAAGGTAAGTATAAATGTGTCTAAACAACATAGAAAATGATAATTATCAAAACATCAACATCATACCTGTCCAAACAGGTGCGGGTAGTAGTGACGAACATCCTCCTCGTGCTCCCAAGAAATCTCTTCGGCTCCATACCGATTCCACTAAACTTTCACTAATGGAATAACTTTATTTCTAAGCTTTTTATTCTCTCTAGTAAGTATGCATACCAGAATCTCTATAGTAGTCAAGTCATCCTGAATCTCAATCTCTGGTGAGTCAATCACTCTTTGCTGCTCATCATCTCATAGATGCTTCTTAAGCATCAAAATATGAAAAATATCGTGTACACTCGACATCGATGCTGGCAGGTCTAACCTGTAAGAAACAGCTCCAATGCGCTCAATGATCCTGAAAGGACCAACATATCTCAGGGCAAGCTTCCCCCGTCCACTAAAATGCTGAACGCTCTTCATCGATGATACTTTTAACATAACTAAGTCTCCGACCTGAAACTCTAAAGGTCATCTCTGCTGATCTGCATAGCTCTTTTACTGACTCTGGGTTACAAGAATGCGCTCTCGAATTAATGCTACCTTTTCCGTGGTCTGTCTAACTAACTCCGAACCATTTAATGGCCTATCCTCTGGCTCTACCCAACATATGGGTGATTTGCAAGGTCTTCCGTACAAAGCTTCATACGGTGCCATCCCGATAGTAGCTTGATAACTGTTATTATATGCAAATTCAATCAGTGGGATGTGATCCTCCCAGCTACCCTGAAAATCCATAATGCACACTCTCAGCATGTCCTCTAAGATCTGATTCACCCTCTCAATCTGACCATCTGTTTGGGGATGAAAAACAATGCTAAATAACAACTGACTACCAAAAGCATCCTGAAAACTCCTCCAAAAATAAGATGTGAAGACTGAGCCCCAATCTAATACAATCGTCTCCGGGACTCAATGCAATCTAACAATCTCCCGAATAAAGATCCTCGCGTACATATCTGTCGTAGAAGTTATCCTCACTAGTAAGAAATGTGCAGACTTAGTCAATCTGTCCACTATAACCCAAATAGAATCATTTCCTTTCTTTGACTTAGGCAACCCCACTATGAAATCCATGGAAATATCTGTCTACTTCCACTCGGGAATGGATAAAGACTGTAGGGTTCCTACAGGTCTCTGATATTCTGTCTTAATCTACTGACATGTAAAACACTTAGCTACATACTCTAAAATCTCTCTGCGCATACCACTCCACCAGAAATGCCTCTTCAGATCCTTGTACATTTTCGTCGTGTCAGGATGCACTGTATATCTGCTACGCTGCGCCTCATCAAAAAGTTCCTTCTTTAGTTGTAAATTGTTCGGCATAACAATTTTGCCCTTCATCCGAAGGCCTCCATCTATCCATATAGTCCAATCATCCTTGGACTCTTTGGAAATCTCCCCCTTACGAGTTTGAATCCAAGAATCATCTATCTGAGCTTCGACCACTCTATCTCTCCAAGATGGCTATACAGATAAAGCTCCTAAAAATACACGGCTCTCGCTAATCTCTGGCCTGAAATCAAAGTGACTGGGGATATTAAGATCCCAAAGAAGTGAACACCTCAAAGCTGCTAGCCCACGATGACGCTTCCTGCTTAATGCATCTGCTACCACATTCGCCTTTCCCGGATGGTACTGAATAGTAAATTCATAATCCTTAATAAATTCTATCTATCGACGCTGTCTCTGATTATGTTCTTTCTGAGAAAAGAGGTATTTTAAACTCTGGTGATCCGTGAATAGCTCAAACTGTCATCCGTACAAGTATAATCTCCACGCCTTCAGTGTAAATACCACTGCTGCTAGCTCCAAGTCATGTGTGGGGTAGTTCTATTCATGAGTCCTCAACTACCTCAAAACATAAGCTACAACTCTCTAGGTCTACATCAATACACCTCTAAGACCCAATAAGGATACATAAGTGTATACAACAAAAGTATTATCACTGCTAAGAATAACCAAAACTGGTACTGAAGTTAATTTAGTCTTCAAAGTCTCAAATACCTTCTGGCACTCTATGCTCTAAATAAACTGTACACCCTTCTTAGTAAGCTGTGTAAACGGTGTGGCAATCCTCAAAAAGTCCTGAATGAATTTTCTGTAATAGCCTGTCAGGCCTAAGAAGCTACGAATCTCGGTAACTGTCTTCATTGGCTCCCAATCAAGTACGGCTTCTACCTTAGCTGGATCTACTGCAATACCCTCTCAGCTGATAATGTGGCCCAAAAATCTAACATCTGATAACCAGAATTCACACTTGCTAAATTTAGCATACAACTGGTGCTCTCTCAATATTTGCAATGCTAACCTCAAATGTTGCTCGTGCTCAGCCTCCGACCTCGAATAGATAAGGATATCATCGATGAAAACTATCACGAACTGGTCTAAATAAGGACAAAAAACCCGTTTTATTAAATCCATGAATACTGTGGGTGCATTGGTCAGTGCAAATAGCATGACAAGAAACTCAAAAGACCCATATCGAGTTAAGAAAGCAATCTTGGAAATATCCATCTCCCGAACTCACAACTGATGATAACCAAAACGAAGATCTATCTTTGAGAAACACTACACTCCCTGCAACTGATCGAACAAGTAATCGATCATCGGTAATAAGTACCTGTTATGGATAGTGACCTTGTTCAACTCGCGATAATCTATACATAATCGCATACTCCCATCCTTCTTCTTCACAAAGAGGACCAGTGCTCCCCACGGAGAATAACTCCGCCAAATGAAGCCCTGAGACAATAACTCATCTATCTGGATCTGTAGCTCCCTCATCTCAGCAGGCGCCATACGGTAGGGAGCTCGGGAAATCGGTGCGGTGCCTGGCTACAACTCTATGCAAAACTTGACCTCTCTCACTGGAGGTAATCCTGGTGTGTCTTGGAAGATATCCTGGTACTCTGAGACTACTCGCATCTTACTCAAATTTGCGCCCTGATCCCGTAAATATCACATCCTCTACGTATACCAAAAATGACTCCACAAACTGGTTGTCTCTGGAGGTAACTACCACTAACTCAGACCCATCAAATGCTCGCAAACTGACTGTTTTTACAAAACAGTCGATACTCACATGGTAGGAAGATAGCCAATCCATACCAAGAATCACATCGAATTCATATATATGCAGCACGATCAAATCAATCGTGAACTCAGATTTGTCCAAGCTGACGATGCATTTCCTACAAACATTCTCTAACAGAGACATCTCTCCCAACAGAGTGGATACAGATAAAGGAAAATCTAACGGCCGAGCTACAAGCTGAAGTCTAACCATAAAATCATAGAAGATAAAAGAATGCGAAGTACCAGAATCAAAAAAAATACGTGGTGGAAAGAAGTTCACATGGAACGTACCTTCCACCACAGCTCCGCTCGCACCATGATCGTGAGGAACAACTGCATACACTCTACCAGTCTGCTGCTCTGCATCACCTAGAGTGAATGGTGCCATCTATCTCTACTGGGTCTCCTAGACCGCTCGAACCTATCCCTCAATCCTCAGGACTGCTGGGGGTGCTTCAATCCTCAGCTGCTAGTCCTGACCATGTCCCTGAATGCGCTTCTACTGATGTTGTTGAGTCCTACCCTGCTGGCCTGCTACGGGTGAACTGTGGCACTCTGCTGCTCTGTGTCTAATCTTGTTACAATTGTAACAAGAACCCTAAAATCAGCGCTGGTACTGTGCTCGCTGGTCTTGCCGATGGCCCTTCTTATGGGGACCCTGCTGATGCGGACCCTTACCCTACTGATAGGGTCCTTCTTAGCCTCCAAATAGTCTCTTGCCCTTTCCTTTGTTCTCAGAATGTCCTAACTTACCATTGTCCTTTTCCTTGCTGAATATAGTTGTATTTGTCTCCTGAGCCATGGCAGCATCTGCCACCTCTCGCACCGAATGAAACCTCAGAGATACTATATACCGGCGCAACCCTGGACGAAGTCCTATCAGGAACATCTGAGCCTATCGCTCCTCTGAGTGCCACATGCCAGTGAATTTAAGCAATAAAATGAACTTACTCTCAAAGTCCATGACAGACATTTCCCCCTACTCTAACCGAGCTAGCTCTAACTCCTTTTCGGCTTTCGCTGTAGCCGAAACATACTTTTCATCAAAAAATATATATAAAGGTCTCCCACGAAACTGACATCCTCTGCTCTGGGTTGAAATGAAGTCTATACCATCCTCCTGCATCGGGTTTGAGGCTGAAGCCGCTACCCTCTGCTTCTGTACAGAATTAACATTCAGCATATCCAAGATGTTACTCAAATTTTCCTTCCATTTGTGTGTGGCAATAGAATCTGTCGACCCGTAGAACTCGGGTGCTTTCAACTTCTGATACCTCTCTACCAAATGAAGCCGAGCCCCCTGCTCAGCCACTCCATCATCAAGTGGAGGTGGTGGTGCAACTACTGGTGTCCTCTCTGGTATCCCCTCCTGAATGGGAGTTTCTTGTCAAGCCTGATCTGCTAATTGCTCCTTAATAGCCACCAAACAAATTACCAAGGGTGCTATGAGATCCACTAAGTACTACGAAACCTACTGTAGTTTGGGCTCCCTATCATCCTGCTCAACTCCCTGAGTACGAGTAACTCGACATCCACGACCTTTTCCTAACATCTATAATTCCAAAATAAAGCTTATTACGCGGTAAATAGGATCTCAAACATGAGGGATATAACATGACCAATAAGTAAATCATATCACATATATCTCATATCATGCTTTATTATTCAAAACAAATAGATCATTAAAAAATTAGATTTTCAGCAAACATATAGAGTACGTCCTCACTCATACTAAGGATTCCTAGCGGACTGTATACATGATCCCTAGTAAACTCTATCCTAACTCCACAATATGACATAAGGATGATCCTAAGGATATTGGAACTAGAGCTCTGATACTAACTGTGATGCCCTAGGGTTCACACAAGGCTACAGTCCCAGATAAAACCCGGATTGTCAAACCTGCCAAACACCAACCACCATTCTATTTGGGTGGAAATTTGATTTCTTTGACGAGTCCATTACAGCTCCAAACACTTACAGCAAACTCAGAAAAATAGTCTTTTTTATAAGACTTTTAAATCAAAAGTTACAATTTTCTCTCAAACTACACACAATAGAAGTTTATTACCTATTGCTTGTGCGGGATCATTACCAGTGCCGGGGTTTATCCGTGGACCGCCTACGGATCAGATCTGGTGAGCAGAAGTTGGATGATCAATGCTCTCACTTCACGAAGGATGTGATTGCAGTAGCGGCGACTTTGACTAAGCAAAATCACGGCTCTTCTCGGGATTTAAGACTAAGCTTAAATCCGGAGGAAAGGGAATGAGTCTCAGATCTCTCGAGCTCTCACTTTGTTGAAGAACTCCGCCAAAATCTACTAACTCTCTGAAATTCGTGCTCCAATCTCCAATTTGATAGCACTTCGTCCTCTTGATTTCCAGATCCTCAAAAATGAACACTTGAACTCTTATTTATAGGCTTGGTTGATGGTTTTTTTCAGATCAAAATGAGGGATCCCCTCTATCTTCAGTTAACAACAGCATAACCACTGTATCAGATCAGATGGAACGCCCAAATCCGAAAGAATCCATAAAAGAACCGAAAAAACAATTCTGGCCAGTTCACCAAATGGTAGTTTGGCCTGTGGCCGAGCCACTAGTCTAACCGGATCATTTCGATGCGTCCCGGTCGCTAGAGGCTTTAGTGGTTTTCTAGAGTTCGCCTCGTTCCGTCTTTTGTATGTATCTCATTGTTTCGCCAACCGATACGCTTCCTAGATTCGATTTGCGTGTTTTGTGAACGCGCGGATCGTTTGACGGTGGCTAGTGAGTGTACGGAATTGTCAGTGAGCGCACGGGGCCTTTGGTTTGCCGTTCCAGTGATCGTTGAGCGTACGGGCTATTTGACGGTGGCTGATAAATACGCGAGTCAATCGGATAAACCTTCTTGACTTGGATGATGACACTTATCGCCTCCTCTTCATCTCGAGCCGTATTCAGGAACCTATAGGCATTTTTAGACGCCTACAGATACCCCTCCAAAGTGTTTCAGCCTCATTCCTTTAAAGAGAAGTCTGAAATACTTTGGACGTGATAGACCTACACCTTCAGTCGGTATTAAAGGACCTATAACCAATTTTAGTTCTTGACTTCTCCACATTTTAGTCTGTTTAGTGTTTTATCGCACAGTTGTAATGCTTCCGGTGCTGCATTTATCGTCTGACCGTTGTTAAAGTCTCGAATCAGAATTTGGTGAGTTAATTTTGGCTCGTTTCACTGAGTTGACTTTTGGATTAATTATCTGCATCGCAACACGTTGACCGACGTTGACCTAGGACAACGCATTGATCCGCGTTGACCTTAGGGTTTCGTGTCGATCGACGTTTGACTCTCATCGTAACGCGTTGACCGGTGTTGACCTAGGGCTACTTGTTGACAGGAGTTGACCTTAGGGTTTCGTGTCGATCGGCGTTGACTCTCATCGCAACTGTTGACCGACGTTAACCTAGGGTTACGCATTGGCCGGCGTTGACCTTAGGGTTTTGTGTCGATCGGCGTTGACTCTCATCGCAACGCGTTGATCGGCATTGACCTAGGGCTACGCATTGATTCGTGTTAACCTTAGGGTATCGTATTGATCGGCATTGACTCTCATCGCAACGCATTGACCGGCGTTGACCAAGGGCTACGCGTTGACCGATGTTGACCTTAGGGTTTTGTGTCGATCGGCATTGACTCTTATCACAACGCGTTGACCGACGTTGACCTAGGGCTACGTGTTGATCCGCATTAACCTTAGGGTTTTGTGTCGATCGGTGTTACCTCTCATCGTAATGCGTTGACCGACGTTGACCTAGGGCTACACGTTGACCGGCGTTGACCTTAGGGTTTTGTGTTAACGTGAGGAGAACCAGTTTATACTCGTATACTCCTGGGAGTTTCGGGATTAGTTTAGCCTCGTGTACCCGTCGGAGGTTGAAGGGTTATCCTTAAGAATATTGTACATAATATTTTCTAGGAACTTCCCGTCCACAGTGAGAAATAGTTTAGACTCGTATTTCCGTTATAGTATAAATACGGGCGTCGAATACATCGAGAAACACCTGAAAGTGGTTCAAAATGCATATGAATTATCCCCGGATCCTTCTACACGTGCGAACACACATTTCACGGCTCACACGCGTGCGAATCATCAAAAAAATACTTGTAATTTGGGTCGATTAAATCTCATTTGGTTCAGGTTCGGTCTGGGTCGATTCAGACCGGTCTGGTTCAGACCGGTTCAGCCCCCTTTAAAACTCCTCTTCAAAAACCGATTTTTCCCTTTCTTTTCTCTTCTTGGCTTCAGTTCCAGCAGCAAATCCCCCCCCCCCCCCCCATTTTTTCCGTTTTGAGCTCTTCCCTCCTAAGAACTCTCCTTCATCAAGAGTTCTAAGTCTCCCCTCTCTTTCAAAGCCTTTAAACCCTTACCTCTTCAAAGCTTCAACCTCTTCTTCTCCAAGTTGTTATCTTCTCCAAGGCTTCAAGCAAGGCAAGTTGGGTTTGGAGGCTCTTGGGCTTCTTCATCATCACTCCTCCAAGCTTTGGTAAGAGCCTCTCTTCCTCATAACTTCAATTTGATTTTCCTTCTTTTGAATTCTTCAAAATCCAAAACCCTAGTTTGTTGATTTGGGGGAAAACTAAATCTTGACTTTTTTTGTTGAGAAGTGGCCGAAATTTTAAACTTGTATTCCTTCACCTTTGATTTCACTACTCTCTTAATTTCATGCATATATATATGGCCGAAATTTGGATGTGAATTGTGTGCATAATTTGAGGAAACTTGAGGGTTGTTTTTGGCCGAATTTGGGGCTAAAATTTTGAGGGTTTATGTGCTAATTTGGGAATTAATTTTCAAGGGTTTATGTGCAAAAAGATGGACTAAACTTTGAGGGGGTTATGTGTAAAAATATGGACTGAACTTTGAGGGGGTTATGTGTAAAAATGGGGCTGAAATTTGAGGGTGTTATGTGTAAAAATAGGGCTAAAATTTGAGGGCCTTATGTGTAAATTTGGGGCTTGAGTGTTGGTTAACAACTTTGAACCTGTACATAGCCGAATCCAAGGTTATGTGCATAGCCAAATTCCCTCTAGCTCTTGGTTGGTTGATTGATGGTCAAATCCTAGTTGTAGCCCAACTCCTTTTTAACTCTCAGTTGACGTTGATGGTAGCCTGAATTCTTGTATATGATTGAACTCGAACTTGTATATAGCCAAGATCTTGTATTGTCAAATTCATATGTAACTGAACTCGTGTATGCCTTGAGTCCAAACTTGTATGTGGTCGAACTCTTGTGTATGATTGAACTCGTGTAGGCCTTAAAACCAAACTTGTATGTTTGATTTTCCACTCGTTTTAACTTGAATGGGGGATGTCGTATAAGTTTAATAGGACCTTCAACTAGAAAATTCTATGTTGTAGAATTTCGATCGAAGATTCACAATTTCTCCTTTTAGCATTATACTTCCCAATTTCTCTGAATGATTGGATTGTTGGTTCTCATTGCAGATTAGCTATGTCGACAAAGAGATCACGTACCGCGAGGGGTCGTTCTGCTACCCAGTCTCCTGAGCCCGAACCTTTCAGCTACACCGGTATAACGTCGATATTTCTCTTATTTACAACTTCAACATTAACATATCATACTACATATTGCATCTTGCATCCCCGCTTTGTTCTCCTGGGTGAGACAATTGGGAAGAGCCGTCACCCTCCTTCGTGAGTGTGGCCGCTTCATAGTCGTGTTTCGCTTGGTCGAAGCACGCCTACATTAATTTGGGGCGATTTCAACGGTATAGAGCCGTCACTCTCCTTCGTGGGTGTAGCCGCTTCATAGCCGTGTTTTGCTTGGTCAAAACATGCCTAAATTAATTTAGGGCCATTTCACCGGTATAGAGCCGTCACTCTCCTTTGTGGGTGTGGCTGCTTTATAACCGTGTTTCGCTCGGTAAAAGCACGCCTAAATTAATTTAGGGCGATTTCACCGGTATAGAGTTGTCACTCTCCTTCGTGGGTGTGGCCGCTTCATAGTCGTGTTTCGCCTGGTTAAAGCACGCCTAAATTAACAAACACATTTTCTTCTTTCTTTCCTTCTTTTTTTTTTTGAAAACCCACATGGATGTATTATGTATGATATCCCCATTTTGTTCTCCTTAGTGAGGCAATCGGGAAGAGCCGCCATTCTCCTTCGTGGGTGTGGCCGCTTCATAGCCGTGTTTTGCTTTGTCAAAACACGCCTAAATTAATTTGGGGCGATTTCATATTGTATTGCATCGCACGGGGCAAGGTATGTTACCGCGTTGTTGTGCGATAGCATACTTTGTCTTGTGCGCGCGTGATACCGTTGAAATCGTCTCACCAATCACAGGATCGTGACTCTATCTCACCGCTTCGTAAGATGAGTTCAACGCCTGTTTAGATAACCAGGATACTTCCTAATTACATTTTGTAAATGTGCATTATTTGTTTCAATCGAAATTCCTTCAAGGGTGATCAACGCCAATACGGTGGAAGGCCGCTCCGGTGAGGCTTATGCTTCTGCCAATGACCCTATGCTCATTCCGGCTATCCCCCAATTTGCTCCGGGTGCACCTGATGAACTTCCTCAACTAATACGCAAAGGAGATCATCGTACCTTACGACAATTGATTACTAACGTACCTTTGGTTGAAGACATTAACTCCACTCATCCCTTAGAGAAGCCAAATTATCTATTTGGCGATTCTGTTGAGAACCCGATCATCATGCCCCTCAAAGCTGAGCAATGGTTACATAAGGATGAAGGGGGCTTCTTATATATCCCCCATATTCCTCGTCATCGCTCATTGACCGAACTACGATGACAGGCTATTAAACGAGAGATGTCGTGGGATTTGACGGAGGAACGTGAACGTGTCCATTGTGGATACATCACTCATCATTCCACTCCTAGTTCGAGTAACAGAAACCGTATCACCGGATTGCATCCTGGTGTATTGGGATTGAATGACCCGCCATGAGGCAAGGTATGTGCGGTTGCTAACACTCTGAAGAATCGCCTCGTGAGGCTGGGGAGAGAGATGCCTGCCACTAACCACAGATGCTACGGTTGGTTCATTCTTCAGATAAACTTTGGTGGTCTTGCCTAACCAGCTACGTCCTCGCCCGATAGGGTTAAGAGCTGAAGGCTAGAGGGCTATATGCGGCCATTCGTGCCACTATGTATGGAGTGATGATTAGCGTTCCCTACTTCCTTGCGTTGATGGAGCTTTACAATCCCGACACAAATACATTTCTGACGAAGCGCGGGGAATTAGGATTAGCTCTTCATGAGATGAATAAGGTTTCCGGTTTGCCAATGGGAAACATGATATTCCAAGAATATTTTCCTTCGAATCGAGAGTTACGTCAGTTGAAGTCGACTACCCCGAATCGCTACGACACTTTGTGGGATCTCACATGCCATTACTACACATCTTTGGCAGGTGTCGAACCAATATTAAAGAGGACCAAACCGCAAATCACCTTGAAAAGATTTGCAAATTATTTATTTAGAAATCTAGAAAGCAATTCTGGCGAAGCGATTTGTGAGTTGAGGCCGTCGACTTCGGCGGAGATTAATGAATTAATTAAGAAGTTCGACGTGCATTCCTACACCACTGCCAGTATCGAGGATGATTTTCCCACTGGGACCAAGTTTCACACTTTCTTATAGCATACTATGAAGCCTATTCACCCGATGACTCTGCTGGCTGGTTATCTTACCATTTGGCTAAAGAAATGTGTAGTCCCATATCAACCTACGGATCTTCTGCCCATGGAGGTACTTTACCCCGCTGTTCAATTGGCTCACCGGAAAAATCTTTCTCTCCTCCCGGCAATGATCGCCGATATCCACCGTGGTCTTCGCCAAATGATTAGTACTTTCACTCAGGAAGGAAGTAAGCCAAGTGCTATAATCCAAACGGCCAAGGTGGAGCTGCCCTACACTTACCTGATGGCGTGGTTTGTTCTTCACTGCCCTGACATGATGGATGCACCAAAGGTTGCGAACCAATCCATCCCCTTGCTACAGCTGATAGAAGATTGTAAATGGAAAGGACGAGGGTTCTTGGACATACAGAAACGACTGCAAGACCATAAATGATGGGTCGTCTCGACATGCTTCCCTCGATTTTCAGGTCGTTATGATGATTCATTGGTTGACATGGAGAAACTTGGTACTGGTCGGACCTGCCTTGACACTGGATGCTTTGATTGGCTAGTGAACATCCGGCCAGGTTATGTGGTTTTCCGAGTAAAGAATTGTTGTTATATAGAACTGTATCTACCATGCAGGTTCGCACAACAACTTGGGTATGATCAAATATATGTTGGGAATCCAAGTTCAGGACTCCGAACTTGCGGTGGCCTAGTAAACGGTGCCCAGGCATGGCTGTGGAATGTTACGGGTTGCACTGGCGCCAGGTTTAGTCTTCCGGTTGCTGAAAGCCAATTGGATTTTACCTTCTTATATTGCCATTGGTTATTAGCGGCCAATAAGCCCGTCGCGGTGAATCCAATTGCTGAGTTGACGACCGAGGCAACAGCTCGGATTGCTACCCAAATGGTTTATGAGGCCGAGTACCAGAAGAGGAAAGGAAAAGAACTCGCCGGTCCTTCTACATATAAGGAACAAGAGGACAAATCCCTCTTTTCTGAAGAAGAAGATTCAGATGCAGATGTTGTCAGTAGTAAGGCTAAGGCAGCAGACCATGATGAAGAGGAACTCGACATAGGTTTGTCAGAGCCCTTCTTCGTAGAGCTATTGGATCTGGCAGTCGCTGATCAAATTTGCCGACTCAAGACCCGAAAAAGGTGGAAAGCTTTACCCACTTATCCTCACAAAATGTTTGTTGAAATTCCAGGTGTAGGTTCTAAAGGGGGAAAGGAAGTGAAAGGTCGTCACTTTACTCGCACTCGCTCTCGGACCGTGACTCGAATTGATCCCTTAATTGAACCATGTCTGAATTCATACCGAGTAGACCTGCAGATCCTAACAAGACACGGCCTTGTAAACGTCAGAAGATGACTTTGAGGTGACCGTCACATCGTCAGTTCCTAACGCAGAACCACTCGGTGATATACCCATTGTTAGGGGAGGTAATGCTTCAACTCTTTGCCCTTCTTTTTTTATATACCCTGTTAGACTTAGTGAATCTATAATTCAGGGGGATATGACCAGAGTGAGACCGTTTATGATTCTCCTTCTCCCGATTTTGATTTATTTTAAGAGCCCAGCCTTTCGCATCAAGTATACGGAGCCATTCTTGATGAGCCCGATAATATTGCAGTGAACACGACTATTGAAACTAATGAAGATACCGGGGTAGGACTTGGTTTGTCTACGATAGTCTCTATCCTAGGTACATCTAACACCGGTAGTACACCTTTCAAATGGAAATTTTGGGAATTGACAGATTTAGAATTCATGCCTCCATTAATTGTTTATATGCTTTTGGCTCTTTTAGAAAAGCTACAAGAGGCGATTGTTAATGTTGGGATTGAAGAGCACACCATCAACACCGGAGGTGAATTTCTTTCTTTCATTGCTGATTTTCGATCTCTCTTTCCATGTCTTAACGCTTAGAATTTTCTTCGGATGCTTCAATAGAAGGTCCAAATAATAACAAAACTTTTCATCATGCAGCCGATGCACCTCCGCTTGATCCCACACATGACCCTTCGGGCTCTGGTGACAGGCTACTTGATAACACGTTGTCAGAACAAACTTATCATGGTGCTATTGAACCGATCGTCGAAGCTGCTGAACCGGTCATCGAAACCATTGAACTAGTCATCGAGACGGTTGAACCAATCCTCGAGACTGTTGAACTAGTTATCGAGGCTGGTTCCTCTGCATGTATGGATTTTGTCCTTCTATGAAAATTATTCCCTTATCGGTTTCACTTAATCCTTAAGGGGGTCATACTTGTAGGACCAGTTGTTAAGACTGATGCAACCACTATTATTGGGATATCTGACGATCTTGAGGGTCTTGATTTCTTGTTGTTGGTAGGAACTATCATAGAAGCTCAATCGTCAGTTGCTCTAACTCAGCTCACAATCTCTATGTTCAAAGCGACTACCATAGCTGCAAGGATTAATCCTGTTGAGCAAGTCATGAGACCAACTGATGGGGTTGGTACGTCAACGGCTGCGACATCGACGACAGTCTTAAAAGTTCAAGATGTCGTGGCGGCAGAACCAAGTGCGGGACATCAATCTGAGGAGACATCACTTGATTTTGGTAAACTTTGCGCTGATACTGATTTAGAACTTCGCTAAGATTTCAAGTTTATTTATATCCTCTTTTCTTTGTAGGGTCTTCTTGGCTTAGTGAAGTGATCAAAGCCTTACTATCTGATGACGACCCGGACCAAGCCCTGCTTTGAATGGAACTCGGCTCTCTTTTCTTCTTCGTGAATGCGATGATTAATAAGCTTCTCATTAAGGGATTTTCTTTTCATCAATTTAAACCAGTGTTGGCCAACAAAATAAATGTTATAGAGAAAGCGGGGTCTCCGGATCTGGCGCAAGCTATTGTTGATGATTTGGATCGGCTGGAGCGCGAATTTCAACGATTATTTGAAGATTGCTGGTACTTCAACGTACATAGCCACCCATATGGAATCTCGTCTACAGGTATGGCGCGACACTCGAGCCTCTATTGGACTTAAAGCAACAAAGTCGAGTGGATCAAATGGAGGCCGCCCTTGCTGAGAAACAAACATCTTTATGTCAACTCACATCCTCCATTACGTCGGGTGAAGCTAAGATAGAGCAACTCAAAAAGGAGCTCAAGGCAGAGGAGGAGGCCTTGGCTATCTTGGAAATGACGAAGGATGACTTGGAGCGTTCACAAGTTGTGATCTCCGGAAAATTGGAGCTCACGAAACAGAAGTTAGCCAAGATCAAACAAGAAGCTGCGAAAACATTATCCCTTACCGAGGAATCCTTCAAGGTCGAATTGCAGTGTGAGCTTGAGCAAACTTATACAAAGGAATTGACTAAACTTGAACAGCAAATCCGTAGTCACAAACTTAATGTGGATTGATCGTAACTCTTGTACCTGCAAACTCAATTTTTATTAATGGAAGATAGTTCTTTATTATACCTCTTTTATTATGATGTCCTATTCCGTTTGGAATAATCAACCATAATATTTATAGGATTTTTGGCAAACCCTCAGCCTTCAACAGGTTTGATGAGCCTTTACCGACTACCGTTTGAGTCAGGCTAGCATACGGATTGTTTTGGTCCGTTCTGCATGTAACGTTGTGCTAAGAGAATTCATTTACTTAGACTTAATGCTATGATTTTGAATACATAGACTTCACCATTTCTTGCGGGAATATGGTATCTGGCAACGCGTGTTAGGTGCAGACTTAGGATTTTTGGCAAACCCCCCAGCCTTTAATGGGTTTGATATACCTATACCGATTACCGTTTAAATCGGGCTAGCATGTGAATTATTTCAACCCGTTTCACATGTAACGTTGTGCTAAGAGAGTTAATTCTCCTAGACTTGATGCTATGATTTTGAAGACATAGACTTCACCATTTCTTACGGGAATATGGTACCCGGCAACGCGTGTTAGGCGTAGACTTATCTCTGCTTAGGAGTTGAGATAAAATTCCTCGTGCATGAAGTGCGCGGATTGGAAGTTGAGAATTGTGTCTTCTTTAAGGTAAAGACAAACCCGATGCTGGAGAGGAAGAATTTTATATTCTTGGCTCCAAGTCTTGTTTAAGGTAAAGACGAACACAAAAATAGAAGAGGAAGAATTTTATATTCTATGTCCCGGCACTGAAAAGAAAGAATTTTATATTCTATCTTCAGTTGGAAAGGAAACTCGAGGTAGGATCTCCATCCCTAGAATCCGGAAAGATGAAACTAGGAGTGGGATCTCCACTCCGAAATCAAAAAGATTCAAACAACCCTAACTTTTATAGGATTTGTTGCTTGATCCAAGAAAAGAGTTCCTCATTTATTGAGGGAAAATTCCAATTTCGATCCTAACTTTCATAGGTTTGGTCGGAAAAAAAAAGATGGAAGTCCTTCGTTTATTGAAAGGGATGACTCGATCTTAGTCCTAACTATCTGCAGGTTTGACTAAGCGAGGTTAGAGATAATCCTAACTTTTATAGGTTTGATTGTTCAAATTGAAAGTGAACCTCTCTATTTGCGGTGAAAGTTGATTTCTTCATTGCTGAATCTATTACACGATTATCGATTACAGATTCAAAATAAAATTAGTCTTTTTATAAGACTTTCTTACATAATGAAAATAAAATAAAAAAATACAACTCGCTTCAAACAAACGCAACGGGTGTTTATCGCCCGCTGCTTGCGTGGGATCTTTGCCTGTGACGGGGATGTTGATATCCGTGGACCACCGTTGATCAGATCAGATTGTTGAAAAATTAGACAGAGCTTCGTTGATCCGCGAAGGAATCAAGAAACCGTAGCTCTTATCTCAGCAACAGCGAGATAATTGCTCTTCTTAAGATCACCATAACGGCGTAATATTAAGGGACGAACACGAGAACTACAGATCTGACGAGCTCTTCTTCTTTATGCCGACGAACTCGATCCGATCTCTCCTCCTCCTCTCTAAAATTCGTGCACCTTCAGTCTTCAGTTTGGTAGGGCTTCGCTAACGCTCGAGAATTCCAGATCTGAAAAAATAAGGGTACTTGGGCTGTATTTATAGGCTCAGGAGAATCCGGGTGGTTAAAACTGCATAACAGCCAAGAAATCACTTTTTAGGGTCTAAGACACCCTCGGGTGTCTCAGCGAGGCTGAGACACCTTTGGGTGTCTCGGCCTGAGCCGAGACACCCTTAGATGACTCGGCTTAGGCCGAGACACCCTTGGGTGTCTCGGCCTTGGCCGAGCCACCTTGGTGTGTCTTGGTTGGGCCGAGACACCTCAGGGTGTCTTAGCTTAGGCTGAGACAGTCCGTTTTGTGTACTTGTTCATTTCTGCCGTATCTTCTTCATCCGAACTCGGATTTGAGTGATTCAAAGTGTGTTGGAAAGCCGGCGAGGATTTTTATAAGTTTCGATGATTAGATAATTATGGAGTAAGCTGGAATACGAGCGGCGTTTCACCTTTTGTAAGCAACGTAGGGCTCCCGATCAGTTCGTATCCTCATTATTCTAAAACTTCGTTACTTCACGTATTTCGTCGATTTACTTTAAGCATTCGTCGATGTCAATCAAGCTTCTGTGACTTGGATAGTGACATTCATCATCTTCTCTTAGCTTTGAGCTGTTCGTGGAGATCTATAGGTAATTTTTTACACCTACAAATACCCCCTCCAAAGCGTTCCAGTCTCGTTTCTTTTATAGAAGAGGCTGGAATACTTTGGATATGATTGGTCCAGTCTTCAGTCAGCGTAAAGGACCTGTATTTAGCTTCAATTCTTGACTCCTTTGATTTTCAATCTATTCGATGCTTTGACGAATAGCTGAAGTTCTTTCGGCGCTGCGTTTATCGTCTGGCCATCGTCGAAGTCTCAAATCTAAAACCGATGAGTTGAGTTTGGCTCGTGTCGTTGAGTTGACTTAGAATTGACTACCTCCATCACATCATGCTGACTTAGGGTTTTAGATCGTCATACATTGACTTTTTGTCACAACACGTTGACCAGCGTTGACCAAGGGTTACGCATTGACCGGCGTTGACCTTAGGGTTTTGAATTGCTTGGTGTTGACTTTTTCATCGTGACGCGTTGACTGGCGTTGACCTAGGGTTTCGGATCGCCTGACGTTGACATAGTTTATACTCGTATGTTTGCTGGAGTCTACACAGTTTAAGCTCTTAAGGTATTGGAGCATGGCGGCCCTAAATGTCGGAGTTGCAGGACCAACTATGAAAGTTAATTCATCTGCATGTATGGATCTTATCCTGAAGTGGTTGGATGCTCAAGTCACGAGACCAACTAATGAAGCTGAAGTATCAATGACTCGTATTTATAGAATTTTGGCAAATTCTCAGCCATCAACGAGTTTGATTAGCCTTTACCGACTACCGTTTGAGTCGGGCTAGCATGCAGATTGTTTAAATCCGTTCTACACATAACGTTGTGCTAAAAGAGTTAACTCTTTTAGTGCTATGATATTGAATACGTAGACTTCGTCTTGGTCACGGGAATAGACTACTCGGCAACGCGTGTTAGGCGTTGACTCATCCTTGCTTAGGATTCAGGATAAAATTCCCTGTACGTGTAAAGTACGGATTATGGTGTTATTAATAACAACCTACCACAATGTTGAATATGTGGGCTTTTATCCTTTTTACGGTTAAGGACTAACAGGTAACGCGTATTAGGCGTTGGCTTATCCCTTCTTAGGATTCGGGATAAAATTCCCCGCGCGTGTAAGGCGCGGGTTTCGGCGTTATGAATAACAACCTACCACAATATCGAATATGTGGGTTTTTGTCTTTTTTTACGGCAAAAGACTAACCGGCAACGCGTGTTAGGTGCTGACTTATCCCTATTTAGGATTCGGGATAAATTTTCCCAGACTGGAATTCTGGTGTCTTCTTCAATCGGTGAAAGACTAAACCGACAATGCGTGTTAGGCATTGACTTATCCCTACTTAGGATTCGGGATAAAATTCCCCGTACGTGTGAAGTACGGATTATGGTGTTATGAATAACAACCTGCCACAATGTCGAATATGTGGGATTTTGTCCTTTTTTACTACAAAAGACTAACCGGCAACGCGAGTTAGGTGCTGACTTATCCTTACTTAGGCTTCGGGATAAAATTCTCCAGACTGGAATTCCGGTGTCTTCTTCAATCGGTAAAAGATTAAACCGGCAACGCGAGTTAGGCGCTGACTTATCCCTACTTAGGCTTCGGGATAAAATTCCTTGTGCATATGACGCACGGATTTTTGAGTTGAAGGATGGTGTCTTCTCTTGGGGCAAAGACGAACCCAAAATGGGAGAGAAAGAATTTTATATTCTATCTCCCGAAACCGAAGAGGAAGAATTTTATATTCTATCTCCAGTACAGAGGAAACTCAAAGTTGGATCTCTACCTTGAGAATCTAAAGAGTGAAACTAGGAGTGGGATCTTCACTCTGAGAATCGAAAGATTCGGATAATCCTAACTGTCGGAAGATTTGATTATCGAACTAAAGGTGAATCCCTCGTTTATCGAGAGTAAATTGTGGTTTTGGCCCTAACTGTAGGAAGGTTTGACCAAGTGGGAGTTTGAGGTGACCCTAACTGTAGGAAGGTTTGATCACTTGATTTGAAAGTGGACCTCTCGTTCATTGGAGGAATCGAGAGGGGATTTTAGTTGTGGTCCTAACTGTAGGAAGGTTTGACCAAGGGAAAATGAGAGTACAAATCACAATGGGAGTGTTGACTTGTACAAGTTACTCGGAGCGGGTTCCTAGTGTTAAGTGATAAATACTTAACACAGAGGGGTTTAACGGTTGTCAATGATCAGGATATTAAAATACTAAGTATTATGTCTAGACTCTAACAATGGAAGTGTTGAGTGTACATACGTAATGGGAGTTTGAGTGGATTCAACCAAAAAGAATTTTGGTGGTCCCACCGTCAATTAGTCTGATCGGTGGGGGATTTTGTGGTGGAAGACTGTGAGTTGTCAAACACCAATGGGAATTTTGTGAGGGAAGATTGATCCAACGAAGTGATCGAATCTCGTCTCAGCAAAAGAGTATTCGGAAATCATAGTGGGGGTTTAGTGTTTATCACTTTGTTTGTAATGATTGGGTTATCCCTAAGAAAATTATATATAGTATTCTTTCGGAAACTTCCCGTTACGTGAATCATCCACCCCCAGCTTCTTCGCGAAATTGGGTTTATCATTGCATTCAGTTGTATGATCAGGTTATCCTTAAGAATATTACGTATAAATTCTTCAGGAACTTCCCGTCAATGGTAGGAAATAGTTTAGACTCATATACCTATTGGAGTATCAGGAAGCAGTTTAACCTCTTATACCAGTCAGAGGATTGAGAAGCAGTTTATACTCTTATACTTGTCGTAGTCTAGTAAGGAGCACTTTATACTCTTATACTTGTCAGAGTGTAGGAAGGAGCAGTTTATACTCTTATACTTGTCGGAGTGTATGAAGGAGCAGTTTATACTCTTATACTTGTCGGAGTGTTGCCGTTCTTATTTGGCTTATCCTAGCGTTATGACGCCAGCTTCAACCAATGTTTGAATGCTATTCTTTAAAGTAAAGCAAGCCTTGGTGGGATGAAGGATCCTCCTGTGATAGGCGTAGTACTTCAGATCTATAGTATTGTCAGCTTCCTTCTGATTTGTGATTGGTGGCAGCTTGATCTTGTTGTTTTCGAGAAGGGTCTCGAAGATGGCTGGAACGTCTTCGTCTTTGAATGAGTACTCTTTTTGGAGCCTCGGATCCAAAGTCTTCTGCTGTCTTCGGGGCTGCTGTTGCGATGTCTGATTAACGTCAACAACTATTGTAGGTGCCTTCCCTTCATCATAGGAAACGAGACTCGGATTCAGAGGGTTAGTCATCGGTTGGTTTCTTTCGACCTTCCTCCTTCTGAGGAAGCGTTCGGCCTGCTCTCCGCGCACCTTCAACTCTTTCCAGGTATTGAGCGGCTCTACTCCCATAACGTCCAAGATGTTAATGTACAAGTTGTTATGACAAGTCTGCAAGACAAATTCCTTTGTGACGGGATCCTTGCAGTTCATTGCCTGATTGCGGAAGCGTTTATGAAGGTATCCACCGACTCTCCGTCTTTCTGTTTCTCATCGAAGAGTGTCCTGATTGATACATCGGTGTCATCATCAAAGAAATGTGCAAGGAACATGCTCTCTAGGTCCTCCCAGCTCTTGACGCTTCCAGGCTTGAGATGGCGATACCAAACGAAGGTAGGCCCACGAAGGGTGCCAACGAATGACCGAACCATCAAGACTTCATTATCGGAGATCATACCCAAGTGGAACGTGGAGTAGATCAGATGCTGAGTGGGCGAGCCCTTCTCGTCGAACGGGGTGAAGTTGATCAGGTTAAACTTTGCCGGATACGGAATCGAATCCTACTTTCTTGGGTAGGGAGACAGAATACCTGTATTTTTTATCCCCTGAGCAGACATCAGCGCGTTGATTTTGCTCTCAAGGTCCTTTATTTTCTCGTCCTCATCTGTATCAGATCTTGGACGATTCCTGAGAGGAATAACGGGGCCACTCCCAATATTGTCATCTTTAGTGGGAACACCCCTATGTTCACGGGAAAAATTATTTTCATTGAAGTTATTGTTTTCTTGAGCAACTGTTTATCGGTTACAAAAGATCCGGTCCGGTTACAACAAAATCAAAGAAAAATCTAAAAAAAAAGATTACAACTTTCCTGAACAAATCGCAAGATCCAGTTTTGCGGTCTCTGGCTTGTGCGGGTTCTTCGCCTGCGCCGGGGTTAATCCGTGGACCACCACGCGATCTTGATCCGGTCGGATCTACACGGTATGACAGGTGTTATTTCACGAAGGAAATAACAGCTGTGGGTATTATTTCAGCAAGGAAATAATAGCCCTAAGTAATCGAAATCGACCAAGCAAAATTGATACTCTTCTCGGGATCAAAAAACCAAGTTTAAATCCGAAGGATAACCATGTGGATCTCAGATCTGATCTCTCTCGAACTCCTGCCTTGTTTGGTGTGGATGAACGCCAAGAACCAGATCTGAAAAGTCCAAAACTCTAAGATTCCAAAGCTTCAACCTTTTTTAGTCTTGAGCCTTTAATCCAGCAGAGTTTCGCCTCCAAAAAATCCAACCTTCAAAACAATGAGCCCTCAAGCCTATTTATAGGCATTTAAAACCGGATCTAGGCTCAGATCTGGGCCCAGATCTGGGCTCGGCCACCAAAAGGTGGCTCGGCCTTGGCCGAGCCACCTAGAGGTGGCTCGGTTTTGGCCGAGCCACCAATTGGTTGCTCGGCCACCGAACCACCTTGGTGGCTCGCCGAGCCACCTGAAGGTGGCTCGATTTTGGCCGAGCCCTTCGGGTGCTTGGTGTTTCGCCGTTTTCCGGTTTTGCGCTTGATTTGAACTCGATTGTTGATCTGGACTCTAATTTGGTAGTCCGGATCCTGATTTGGCAGTAAATTCGCTTCGGTGTTCGAGTTTGAGTCCGGATCCGATCTTGATTTGATCTTGATTCGTTTGAGTCCGGATCCGATCTTGATTTGATCTTGATTCGTTTGAGTCCGCTCCCGATCTTGTTTGATGTAGTGGACTCTACGGTTGGATGACTCGTTGATTCATCGACCTGTCGGCTTGATTGGGCACGCGATTGGATGTATTCCATTGTTTGCGTGCGATTCGTTAACCTCGTCGCCTCGTTAATCCGCTTCGTCACGTCTCACTTGGCTTCGGTGTTGTGGCCTAACGAACATGCTTGGATATATCGCCTGATGGTTCGTTGGTTTGTTGAATCACCGTGTCAAGCTATTTTAAGGGACCTATAAGTAGTTTTATACGCCTACAGATACCCCCTCCAAAGTATTTCAGCCTCATTCTTTCATAGAGGAGTCTGGAATACTTTGGATATGATTGTCCCAACCTTCAATCGGTGTAACGGGACCTTAGAATGGCTTCTGTTCTTGATTCTTTCAATCCTCCAGGCTATTCGGTACTTTGTCGAATGTCTGCAAGGGTTCCGGTGCTGCATTTATTGTCTGACCGTTGTCGGAATTTTGAAATTGAAGTCAATTCCTGATTTTCTGATCTTTAGATCGTGCTTGCTATTTCAACATAGAACCGACCATCGATTGTCGGCGTTGAGTCTTCACTTGCAACGCGTTGTCCGCCGTTTGAGCTTCATTGTGACGCGTTGTCCGGCGTTTGACACAGTTTATACTCGTACGTCTGCTGGAGTATACACAGTTTAAGCTCTTAAGGAATTGGAACATGGCGGATACTCGAATCACGAGACCAACTAACGGAGTTGATGCGTCAATGACTCGTATTTATAGAATTTTTGGCAAATTCTCAACCACCAAAAGGTTTGATAAGCCTCTACCGACTACCGTTTGAATCGGGCTAGCATGCGGATTGTCTAAATCCGTTCCGCATGTAACGTTGGGCTAAGAGAGTGAATTCTCTGAGACTTTGTGCTATGATGTTGAATACATAAGCTTCGCCATTGTTACGGGAATAGGCTACCCGGCAACGCGTGTTAGGCGTTGACTTTAGGATTTTTGGCTAACCCCCAGCCT
>BQKN01066314.1:1199245-1219941 GCA_022839385.1 Asparagus kiusianus | reverse complement strand
CCCCCAGCCTTCAACGGATTTGATTAGCCTTTACCGACTACCGTTTGGGTCAGGCTAGCATGTGGATTGTCTAAATCCGTTCCGCATGTAACGTTGTGCTAAGAGAGTGAATTCTCTTAGACTTTGTGCTACGACTTTGAATACGTTGACTTCGCCATTGTTATGGGAATAGGCTACCCAGTAACGTGTATTAGACGCTGACTTATCCCTACTTAGGCTTCGGGATAAAGGTCCCCAGAATCTGGTTTTGGTGTCTTCTCGAACAGTAAAGGACTAACCTGGCGACGCGTGTTAGGCGTCGGCATATCCTTTCTTAGGATTCAGGATGAAATTCTCCATGCGTGTAAGGCATGGATTTTGGTGTTATTAATAACAACCTGCCACAATGTTGAATATGTGGGCGGGTGTTCTTTTTTTAACGGTTAAGAACTAACCGGCAGTGCGGGTTAGGCGCAGACTCATCCCTATTTAGGTTTCAGGATAGGATACCTCAGAATCAAACTCTGGTGTCTTTTTCTACGGAGAAAGACTAAACCGGCAGCGCGTGTTAGGCGCAGACTTATTCCTGCTTAGGATTCGGAATAAACTTCCTAGGATGAATCCTAGATTGATAAATTCTTGGAAAAGGTTGGTGTGGGAAAGGAAGAATTTTATATTCTATTTCCCAGTCTTCTTTTAGGGTGAAGGCGAACCCGAATACAAGGAAGGAAGAATTTTATATTCTATTCCTTGATTTTGAAAAGGAAGAATTTTATATTCTATTTCCAGCGCAAAAGAAACTAGAAGTGGGATCTCCACTCCGAGAATCTGGAAGGTCTAGATAAACTTACCTTTTATAGAATTGGTTATCTAGTCTGAAGATGAGTTTTTCGTTTATCGAGGCAAAATCTCAACTTCGGTTATGACCATGAGAAGGCTTAACCAAAGAGAAAAAGAAGGGAGTTCTTTCGTTTATCAAAAGGGGACTCTGAATTGAAAATAGACCTCTTGTTCGTGGAAAGAATCAAGAGGGGAATTTGTTGGTGGTTTGGACCAGAAAGACACTTTTGGTGGACTCACTGTCAATTAAAATTGATCAGTGAGGGATTTTAGTGGTGAAAATAATTTTGGGTTATCCTCTAGAATATTAAGTATAATATTCTTCAAGGAACTTCCCGGTAAATGGGTTATCCTGAATGTACTAGGGATAGTACTTTTTCAGGAACTTCCTATTTATTGGCATTAATTGCCTGACGCCCTCTTGAGTAATCAGGCGATATGCGCTGTTTGAGTAGACTGTGTCTATTACAAACGGTCCTTCTCATTTGGGTTCAAATTTACCTTTCTTCTTAGAGTTGAGGATTATCGGTCGGCGAGCAGTGAGGACCAGATCTCCATCCTTGAAGCTTCTTTGTCGGACTCTTTTGTTAAAAGCCCTAGATATTCTGGCTTGATAAAACTCAATGTGTTGTTGAGCTTCCAAGCGCTTTTCATCCAACATTTCGAGTTCCTCGAGGCGTTTCTGATGTTGTTCTTCTGTCGTCATCTCAGTTGCGAGAGCGATCCGAAGGGATAGGATTTGGATTTCCAATGGTAGCACAGCTTCACATCCGTATACCAACGAATATGGGATGGCTCCTGTAGGTGTGCGTATGGTGGTACGATAAGCCCAGAGTGCTTCACCGAGTTTATCGTTCCAGTCTCGTTTATTAATCTTCACGAGCTTTGACAGGATCTTAATGATCATCTTGTTAAAAGCCTCAGCTAATCCATTCGAAGCAGGATAATAAGCTGTTGACAAAATATCTTGAATTTTAAACTTGTCACAAAACCTGACGAAAGCGTTGCTTATGAACTGTGGACCGTTGTCATGAATGATCCGTCTTGGCACGCCGTGTTGGTATATGACATGATGTTTGATGAAATTGAGGACGTTGTTCGTCTTCACTTCTCTAAGTGGAATCGCTTCAGCCCACTTTGAAAAGTAATCCGTGATTGCGAGAATGAATCGATCACCTTTGACTGAAGGGGGAAAAATAGGACCGACAATGTCCATACCCCATGTCTCGAACGGCCAAGATGTGGTTGACGTGTGTAACCGCTCAGGTGGTTGGTGTATATAATTTGCATGTACTTGACAAGCATGACACTCTCGGGCGTATTTGATTGCATCATGAACCATTGTTGGTCAAAAATATCCCATTCTCCTGATGCGATCATACAGTTTGGGACCGGGCTGATGCGCGCCACATTCTCCTTCGTGTGCTTCCTTAAGAACTTCTTCTGCTTCTTTGTTCGAAAGGCATCAGAGTAACAAACCATCGTACCCTCGATGATATAACGTATGGGTCTCGGTATTATAGAAGAATCTTGGTGCTCTTCGCCGGATTGATTCCCTTTCTTTTACATCCTCTGGCAAAATACCATATTGGACGTAGTCAATGATAGGAAAACGCCAATCTCGGGACTCAGACTCAATTTGAGTTGAGTTCACCTCCTTGGCGCTTATGTTTCTATCATCTTCCCCTTCGATATCCATATTGTATATGGGTATGCAGAGTTGATGCGATCTTACTGTGACTAGCATTTCATTTTCGGGAGGCTGCGCAAGTGATACCGCTAGTGCTGCCAGTGCATCCGCATAAGCGTTCTGGAGACGAGGGATGTATTCAATAAAGAATTCTTCAAAAGAATATGCCATTTTGATGGACTCCTGGTGGTACGGGATCAGGTCTTGGTTCCTGACTTCATACTCTCCACGGACTTGATTGACTATCAATTGAGAATCCCCAAAAGCTTCGAGATATTCGACCCCCAGCTCTTTGGCGAAACTGAGTCTAATGAGAAGCACGTTGTACTCGACTACGTTATTGGAACATGGATCAGTCAGTGAATAAGCCCGAGGCATCACATGCTTCCCCGGGGAAACTAAGACAACTCCAACTCCGGAGGAGACTTTAGAACATCCGGGGGTTATTGCCACATTAGCTGCTCTTGAAGCACCATCGAAGTATAATTACCATACTTGTTGGTGCGATGTAGTGTTAACCTCGTGGGTTTCATCCGACAAGTCATCATATACTTCTGCCGTATCCGTTGTCGGGTTTGCCGCCAAAAGATCACAAATTGCTTGTCCTTTGATCGACTTCTGCTGTTTGAAGTACAAATCATATTAGAACAAGAGAAAGTCCCATTTCACTAACCGCCAATTCATAGAACCCGGTTGAGTCATAAATATCCGTACTAGATTAACGTTAGAAATGACGAAAATAGTCTGTCCAACCAAGTAATGCCGCATCTTTTGTACTGCGAATACCAATGCGAGGTATTCTTTCTCAATCATTGGATATCAAGACTCGGCGGCCACCAAGGTCCGACTTAGGTAATAGACTACCTGTTCGTGGCCGTTATCATCGTCTTGTGCTAGTAAAGCACTTATCGAGTGGTTCATCGCCTTGATGTAAATCAAGAACGGTTTACCTGATTTTGGTGCAACGAGAACAGGAGGACTCGTCAGATATGTTTTGATATCTTCGAGTGCTTTTTGGCAGGCGTCGTCCCAAATAAATAACACACCTTTCTTTTTTAGCTTAGAGAACGGTTGGCACTTCCCAGAAAGATTTGAGATGAACCACCGGATGTAAGCTAAACGCCCTTGCAATCCTCTGAGTTCTCTTAGATTTCTAGGGGGTTGCAGTTCATGTATCGCCTTTACCTTATCAGGATCGATATGTATACCTTTAGTGGTGATGACGAATCCAAGGAATTTTTCGCTGGACATTCCAAGGAAGGATTTAGTGGGGTTCATCTTCAATTGATGACTCCGCATGAGATCGAACATCGTCTTCAAGTCCTTGATGTGATCTTCTTTGTTGCAACTTTTTACAACCAAATCATCAACGTAGCACTCGACTGTTTTCCTGAGATGTTCTTAGAAAATCTTAGTCATTGCTCACTGGTACGTGGTGCCTGCATTCTTTAGACCGAAAGGCATTACCGTGTAGCGAAAGACACCGAGGGGCGTTCTGAACGCTGTATGCTTCTCATCATCCGGGTGCATCTTAATCTGGTTATATCCTGAAAAACCATCCATAAAAGACATTCTCTCAAATCCGCACGTATTGTCGATGATGACGTCCGTGATTGGGAGAGGAAAGTCGTCTTTTGGACATGCCGCATTCAGGTTCCTGAAGTCGATGCAAATCCTGATTTTACTGTTCTTCTTCATGACTGGAACAATATTGGCTAGCCAGTCTGGATGTTGCTCCTCTCGGATAAATCCTGAGTCAATCAATTTCTTAACTTCTGCCTCAATGGCTTCCATAATCTGCGGACGAAACCGTCTTTGCTGTTGTTTGACAGGTTTGGCATCCGACTTGATATCGAGGCGATGCATTGCCACATTGGGGTCGAGCCCTGGCATGTCTTCATAGTTCCAAGCGAAGACGTCAATATATTCCCTGTTGAGCAATTAATTCCTCCTTCTCATTTGGGGGAAGACTATCGCTGATGAATATAGGCTTTGGGTTGGCCTCGTCGCCCATGTTAATTTGGACTATTTTATCTTCAGTGGGGGGTTCCCTCTGTTCAAACCTATCACCATACTGCATGTTCAGGTGATGAACCCATGGGTCTTCCCATGTTGGCATTTGATCGTCGTCCTCCATTGTGGATGGATCAGCTGTAGTCATGTTCGTCATTAGGGCTTTGAATACTTCCCCCAGACTTGTATCTGAATCCCATTCCGAGGAATCTGACGAGTACCCATCTTTGTATTGCCTAGATGATTGGTTATTGATTAACCAGTAACATTCGTCTTCTGAAGAAGAGACATACCCTAATCCCCGCCTGAATTTATAATAATCATCCGATTTCCCTTTTGGTACATATGCCGCTTTGGCTGGAATACGGGGACCTCGATCGAAGTATAAACCTTCTCCGAATATGAAATCATATCCCTGTTTTTCCATGAGCTTGCGCGCTTCCGGACTATACTTAGATAAATGCAGACCAGGTTTGTCATCATTCTCATCTTCTCTTAAGAAATGATCTGGTAATGGAAAACTCTCTCCTTTACCGTAAATCACTTCTTTTTCGCCTCCTATTTTGGCAGGGACGATCAGGGTTGTTCCGAAAGAATGCTGGAGGTGTTTCTTTGTTATATAGGACGATCGAAGCGGCGTATATAAATCGGGATTATCATACAATCCCTTTATCACATCATCAAGAGACAGTGAGTACTCTAAATCATCATTTATTTCATTATTGGCAAGTTTCCAGTTACAACTGCCATCTGACGATTGTTCATCATCAAGATTGATTACAAAGGGTACAATGTCATTTAAAACAAAACCTCCATTATAATCAAGTCTGGCTTCGGTATCAGCTTCTTCTCCGCTGTCTGTGCCATGGGCCGATGATTCAGTATCGGATTCGTTACCATAAAGGAGAGAATCAGTGAAATAATTCTCAAACCCTTTGAATGGTTGCTTATCCGCGACCACCGTCCTAACCTTATTATCAGTGTCGACATATTTCAAACACTGATGGAGAGTGGAGGGAATTATAACGTTACTATGGATCCAAGGTCGACCCAATAGTAAGTTATATGAAGTCTCAGCATCAATCACATAAAATGTGACTTCCGTCTTCAGATCACCCATTTGACATTTTATCCGAATCTTACCCAAGGGTCTTGACCCGCTAGTGTTGAATCCATAGATAACAGTGCCTGTGGACGCCAACTTACTAACTGGAATGCCGAGGCTATGCATCAAGCGAAGCGGCATAATACTCACAGCGGAACCCGGATCCACTTGGATTCGGTTGACTTCGCTGGAGCCAATGTACCCAATGAAATATAGGGGTCGATCATGGTTCGAATTCTTCGTCTGCATATCCTCTTTGGTGAAGGTAATGCAGGGCAGGTTTTTAGCCGCTATATTGTAGTGTTGAATTAACGGTTCTGGCTTTTCAGGTACCGGCTTGATCTAAGTAAGGAACACTTCTGAATTGGCCAAGGCTTCTTGCAAGGCTTCCCTGGTTTCTTTAGATAACCGCAGCAACTCATAAAGTGTTATCCGCGCTGGAATGTTAGCTAGTTGAGCCATAATATCGAAGATACGCGGAGTGTTCGAGCTCTCCGGTTTATCTCTTCCAATCGGACGATTGAAACGAGACTGCTTCGGATTCTGAACCTCCTGGGGCCTCTTTTCTTTCTGTTTATCAACCGGCTGTCGTCGAGTGTCTTCAACCGATCTAGGAGTCGTAATCACCCCCAGTTCCATGAGAGTTTTGGCTGGTCCCCGTTTAGTCACTCCCTGCTCAGCTAACTGATCACTAGGTGACGGATAGTTGAAGTGATACTGATTTCCGCTTCTAGTGGCAAAAACTTCTTGTTCTTCTTCGGAGAGTGGGAAGGTAGGAGCTTCATCACCATCCTCTTCGAAGATCGTGGAAGTAGCATTGCAGGACTTGCCTTTACCCTTTCTGGTCGAGGAAGTCGCCCACTGATCGTCTTCAATAAGATCAGGATGGACCCAGAGGATTTCGCCGTTTGGGGCTGTGTGTGGCACAAGTCCTTTTTGGTGTTGTCCGTATGGGTCGTCGTTTGCTGTCTTCATTCCCACTTTGGTGATGCGTTTTGGTTCAAACCACGCCGTGGGTGCTGATCCAAAGCTAATTGATACTGTATTTGCTCCTACATTCTTGGGCGGCTTCGGGGTTATGACGCCCACATCAATTAACGTCTGGATCTTATCCTTGAGATGATAGCATGACCTTGTAGGGTGATGGACCGCTCTATGGTATGCGCAATACTTCGGATCCGTCACTTTGCTAGCTCCTTCTTGATCCACAATCACTGGCAGCTGGATTTTGTTATTTTTCAACGGGTACTTAAAGATAACGGGAACTTCGTCATCTTTAAAAGAGTACACTTTAGGAAATCTTGGCTCCGAAGGTTTCTGCTTCTGAGGCCGTTGTCGCCATTGTGACTGCGATTGTTGTGGTGCTTGTTGCTGCGGCTGTTGCTGAGGTTGCAATTGGAAAGTTTGATTAGCATCAACTGCATTAGCATGTGCCTTACCTTTCCCTCGTGGGACGAAATTCTGTGTTTGAGCATTCGTCGCCTGTTGGCCTCTCTCCGCCTTCTTCCTTCTGAGGAATCGCTCGGCTTGCTCTCCTCGGACCTTCAAATCCTTCTATGTTTTGGACGGTGCTGTCCCCATTGCTTCCAACACGTTCAATGCGAGGTTGTTGTGGCAAGTCTGGAGAATGAACTCCTCAGTGATCGGGTCCCGACAGCTCATCGCCTTGTTCCGGAACCTTTTGACGAAGGTGTCAACTAATTCCCCGTCTTTATGTTTCTCGTCAAGCAACGACCCGATGGATATCTCGGTGTCGTCGTCGAAGAAGTTGGTCAGGAATTTAGTCTCCATATTGTCCCAGCTATTCACGCTTCCTGGCTTGAGGCGGCGATACCAATCGAAGGCGGCTCCACGAAGAGTGCCAACGAAGGACCGTACCATCAGAGGCTCATTACCAGAGATAACCCCTAGGTGTGATTTGAAGTAAATCAAATGCTGAGTGGGTGAACCCTTCCCATCAAACGGCGTGAAGTTAATTAGATTGAACTTTGCCGGATACGGGATTGATTCCCATTCTCTTGGGTACGGACAAGGAATGCCCGTCTTCTTCATCTCTTGAGCGGAAATCAACGTATTGATTTTGCTCTCGAGGTTCTTAATCTTCAAATTTTCACCTGTATTTTCGTTAGCATTCTCGTTACCACCCCCTGCATTGACGGGAGGATTATTGGCATTGTGAGCTTCATCCGCATGTGTGTCCTCATCTTCCTGATTAACCCGGTTACGACGACTTGGTTCGCCTTGCTGGTTGGTCAGTGCCTTGATTTGTTGGTCATGCATTTCTCTCATATTCTGCATGGCCATCTGCATTTCGAACCTGAAGCTCTCTTGTTGTTTGGCCATGGCTTCTTCGAACATCTTGGCCACTTATTTCGCGCTTATCATAAGTGACTCGCGGGGTTGTCCTTCGCTGGACACTGTATTATCTGATGCGACCGCAGAGCCGGCATCTGATTCTTCATCTTCTGAAGGTGGTCTTGTCCGAATCCTACCATAAGTCGCTCGTATGATAGCTCCAGACTGCAGACGGGTTACACGCCGGGGTGCTTCCGGAATTAACTCGGGATTATCCCGTGTCGATGTCCCTTTGCTGGTCATATTAGTGGTGACCCTCAGAAATTCTCCATCTTTGACTACCGTTCTTCTTTGTCGAAAATGCCTAGGCCTTGGTTTTGGCGTTTCGGTATTGAGCCTTTCGAAAACCAAAATTCTTTTAGGGACTGTCTTGATGCAGTTGCACTCAGACAATACTGCTCGAATGAGTTTGGAACAGGGGCACTGAGTTTCTAGTTTTCGAGGACTCATTTTCCTGGTTTTACTTGTACCCCCAACACGATAGTACAACTCGTCGGTTTGAAGGTCGGAGTAACCTATCGTGTGTTGGCACGACTTCTCAGGTATAACACTATCATCATCAGATGACAATGTTTCCTTCTGAGGATGAGCTGCCTTCTTTGGGCTTTCAAGAGTCGCGCGTCTCGAAACACGCCTTTGTGTGCGTGAGTTTTCGGCAGGCTCCTGGACTTCAATGCGCAAACTGGTGCGCGTAGTTGCCATGAACTCCTTGTCATGTTGAGGGTGGCGGCGACCCCCAGCATGTTGAGTCGTTCGGGGCTTGTTTATCGGGCCCAAACGTTCTTGAATTGGAGTTTTGCATCCCTCATCGGGAAGTGGACCGAGGCGCTCCAAAACTGACCTCCTTCTTCGGGATGGTTCGGGAGGTTGAACTTGCTTTGAAGGCTGCAATGATTGTTCCTTAGCCTGAATCGCTGCTTCAGACTTCGGCCTCCATACTTGGCGGGTTGGTGGCGGCTTCTTGGCCACTTCCTTCTGCAGTCTTTTGCGGGCTTCTTAGACTTGAGCCTGTGCCTGCGTTGATAGTGCGCGGCGCTTGCGAATGCGCTCCTCAAGTGTTGAACGATTCCGTTTGACACGGATCCATTCATTCGTTGGCGGCTTAGAGGAGCTGCCATTCGTTAGTTGTTGAGGCTGTTTGCCTCTCCTGTTCTTCAAATCCGCGTTATAGCGGATTCCGTCAGTGGACTCCATTGTCTTCGCGAATTGTCGCGCTAGGCGTTGACGTCGCCTCTGGCGGGCTCTCTTTGAGAGAATCACTACGCCCTCAGCGGCGGAGGAATTGGCGAGAACAGATTTGACCTGGTTGGAGGTCGGTGGAACTTCACTTGATGCAACTTCGGCATCGATCGGGGTAAGATCTTTGTTGGTATTCTCTACTTCTTCATACCAACGGACTTTTCTCCTTGAGGAGAACTTCTTGGACTTGCGGGGGGAGGTGGATCCGGACGAGGATGACAGATACTCCTAGAACTTTTGTTGGTCGAATTCATACTCGACCTCCTCCTCGACCGGGATTGAGATCCGCGGCTACGACGTAACGATCCCGGCAGCGAGATCGGTGGCTCCCACTGTGGTCGTCAGATTATTCGCGGGAAAAATTATTTTCATTAAAGTCATTGTTTTCTTGAGCAACTGTTTATCGGTTACAAAAGATCCGGTCTTTTTATAAGATCCGGTTACAACAAAATCAAAGAAAAATCTAAAAAAAGATTATAACTTTCATAAACAAATCGCAAGATCCTGTTTTGCGGCCTCATGCTTGTGTGGGTTCTTCGCCTGCGCCGGGGTTAATCCGTGGACCACCGTACGATCTTGATCCGGTCGGATCTACACGGTATGATGGGTGTTATTTCACGAAGGAAATAACAGCCGGGGGTATTATTTCACCAAGGAAATAATAGCCCTAAGTAATCGAAATCGACCAAGCGAAATCGATACTTTTCTCGGGATCAAAAAACCAAGTTTTGATCCGGAGGATAACCGTGTGGATCTCAGATCTGATCTCTCTCAAACTCCTGCCTTGTTTGGTATGGATGAACGCTAAGAACCAGATCTGAAAAGTCTAAAACTCCAAGATTCCAAAGCTTCAACCTTTTTTAGTCTTGAGCCTTTAATCCAGCAGAGTTTCGCCTCCAAAAAATCCAACCTCCAAAACAATGAGTCCTCAAGCCTATTTATAGGCATTTAAAACCGGATCTGGGCTCAGATCTGGGCCCAGATCTGGGCTCGGCCACCTAGGTGGCTCGGCCACCGAGCCACCAAGAGGTGGCTCGGCCGGCCACCGAGCCACCTAGAGGTGGCTCGGTTTTGGCCGAGCCACCAGTTGGTGGCTCGGCCACCGAGCCACCTTGGTGGCTCGCCGAGCCACCTGAAGGCGGCTCGGTTTTGGCCGAGCCCTCCGGGTGCTTGGTGTTTCGTCGTTTTTTGGTTTTGCGCTTGCTTTGAACTCGATTGTTGATCTGGACTCTAATTTGGCAGTCCGGATCCTGATTTGGCAGTAAATCCGCTTCGGTGTTCGAGTTTGAGTCCGGATCTGATCTTGATTTGATCTTGATTCGTTTGAGTCCAGATCCGATCTAGATTTGATCTTGATTCGTTTGAGTCCGCTCCTGATCTTGTTTGGTGTAGTGGACTCTACGGTTGGATGACTCGTTGATTCATCGACCTGTCGGCTTGATTGGGCACGCGATTGGATGTATTCTGTTGTTTGCGTGCGATTTATTAACCTTGTCGCCTCGTTAATCTGCTTCGTCCCGTCTCACATGGCTTCGGTGTTGTGGTCTAACGAACATGCTTGGATATATCGCCCGATGATTCGTTGGTTTGTTGAATCACCGTGTCGAGCTGTGTTAAGGGACCTATAAGCAGTTTTATATGCCTACACCCTAGTATTGTTATCTTCGATGGGACAACCCCTAGTGTTCTGGTCAAAGGGAGGGTTCTCAGCATTAAGACGTTCATCTACCCCTGAATCATTACCTGCTTGGTTAGCAAGGTTGCGACGGCTGGATTCGCCGAATTGATTGGACAAGATCCGAATTTGTTGATCATGCTCTTCCCTCATTCGCGTCATGGCCATTTCCATTTCGAACTTGAAGTTCACTTTTTGTTTGGCCAAGGCATCCTCAACCATTTTGGCCACTTCCTCGGTGTTAATCATAAACACTTCGCGGGATTGTCCTGGACTGGATACCATTTTATCAGAAGTGACTGTAGAGTTGGCATCTGACGCTTTATCATCCGAGGATAATCCTTGATTCATCCTCTGATAGTCCCTTTGTTTACCGGTTCCCGACCGTAACCAAGTTATACGTTGGGATATGTCCGAAAAATGACGAGGACTGAAGCTTCGCGTTGACTTCCCCTTATTAGCCATATTAACTGTGACTTCTAGAAGTTCGTCATATTGCGCAGCTGGTCTTTTTCTATAGAAATGCCTTGGCTTGGTCTTGGGCGTTCTGGTGGAGATCCTTTCAAATACTGAGACCCTCTGTGGAGCAGTTTTAGGGCAGCTACATGCTGATAATACTGCCCTGATAATTTTGGTACACAAACAGTGAGAGTCCGCTTTCTGGGTACTTTTCTTTTGAGATTTATTCGTACCCCTAGCCCGATAGTACAACTCATCGACGTTGCTGTCAGAGCAACCTATCGGCTGTTTATATGAACTCTTAGGTATAACGCATTCTTCTGTCTAGCGAGTTTTCCTCTGAGTAAACATCACCTTGTTGGCGTCTGTAGGAGTCACACGTTTGGAATCACGCATTTGTGAGGATGAAATCTTAACGGGCTCCTGGTTTTCTGCACACACCCCCAAGTGGGCTATTGCAGAAATCAACTTGTTAAGAGGCCGCGTACGACCACCAGTCTGGATATTTGCTTGGGGTTCCTTCAACGGTCCTAAGCATTCCTTAACAGGCGCTTTGCCTCGATCTTCCGATAGAGAATCAAGGTGATCTTTCAGAGGGATTCTAGGTTTAGAGAGATCCACGCTGTCATAAGGCTTTACCGGAGGTACGGGAGCAACAGAAGCGGGATTTGGAGTTGACGAAGGCCGGAGAACAGCCTCATATGCTTTTGCCTTGGGCGCTGATTTAGCCTTTGGCATCCAAACTTGCTTAGATTTTGGTGGCTTTTTGGCCACCTTTTCCTTTTGCAACTCTTGTGCCTTCCGTACAAGGATCCTCGTCTGCGCTAGCAGTGCGCGGTGCTTATGGATACGCTCCTCAAGAGTTGAACGGGTTTGTTTGACACAAACCCATTCGTTAGTAGGTGGTTGGGAGGAGGTTCCCAAAGCTTGTTGTTGGAACACTTTGCGCCTTCTGAGTTTCAGATCCGCTTCATAGTAGATCCCGTCAACAGGCTCCAAAGCCTTGGCAAATTAACGCGCGAGATGTTGACGGCGCCTGTGACGATCCCTCTTCGTCAACACTGGTGTACTTTCAACGGGCAACTCCTTGACTTTCAAGGAGTTGTCACGAATGTTGGATCTGGTTTTTTTGGAGGCCAGAGAGGGGTCTTCCACTACATTCGGTGAGCAGAAGTTGGATGATCAATGCTCTCACTTCACGAAGGAAGTTATTGCAGTAGCGGCGATTTTGACTAAGAAAAATCACAGCTCTTCTCGGGATTTAAGACTAAGCTTAAATCCGGATGAAAGGGAATGAGTCTCAGATCTCTTGAGCTCTCACTTTGTTAAAGAATTCCGCCAAGATCTGCTAACTCTTTGAAATTCGTGCTCTAATCTCCAATTTGACAGCACTTCATCCTCTTGATTTCCATGTCCTCAAAAATGAACACTTGAACTCTTATTTATAGGCTTGGTTGATGGTTTTTTTCAGATCAAAACGAGGGATCTCCTCTATCTTCAATTAACAACAGCATAACAACTGTATCAGATCAATTGGAACACCCAAATCTAAAAGAATCCATAAAAGAACTGAAAAACCGATTCTGGCCAGTTCACCGAAGTGGGGCGGCCGGGGGCGCGCCCCCCAAAAGGGGGTTTTGCCGGGCCGAACCCCCAAATGGCCGAGCCACCATTTGTCGAGCCACCAAATGGTGGTTTGGCCTGTGGCCGAGCCACTGGTCTGACCGGATCATTTCGACGCATCTCAGTCGCTAGAGGCTTTCGTGGTTTTCTAGAGTTCGGCTCGTTTCGTCGTTTGTATGTATCTCATTGTTTCGCCAACCGGTACGCTTTGTCGATTCGCTTTACGCATTTCGTGAACACGCGGATCGTTTGACGGTGGCTAGTGAGTGTACGGAATTGTCAGTGAGCACACGGGGCGTTTGGTTTATCGTTCTGGTGGCCGTTGAGCGTACGGGCTATTTGACGGTGGCCGATAAATACACGAGTCACTCGGATAAACCTTCTTGACTTGAATGATGACACTTATCGCCTCCTCTTCATCTCGAGCCGTATTCAGGAACCTATAGGCATTTTTAGATGCCTACACATTCTACGATATGTTTCACCATCATAATTACTATCTCTCTAGTGGAAACAATAAATACGTGAAGGTACGGACAGGCAAAAATAGAAATAGGGAACACTGGATATACACAGAAGAAGCATAAGAAATATTAATCATGAGACCAACTGAAATAGAATAGAAATATCTCTGAGTATAAATTGGATCTCAAATACAATGAGTCAAATAAACAAAGTCTCACAAAAGCTCTCAACTCTAAACTAAAATACCAATCTAGAGTCTTAAAATAATCAACTACATGTGGAGTTCTGCAATAACTACGGAGTATAATAAGTAGCTAAATGGACAACTAAGAAATCTCATCAACCTGTGACTCTCCGTGTGCCAGACTCGCTGCCTGAAAAAAGGGAAACAATGAGCATCAAAGCACTAGCGAGATCATCACTACCTCTCCCTAGGGGAAGGGGTAGAAGTATATAAGAAAATAGAGTCAGTACTTACATATAAAAAATCATTCATATAGCTCTCAATGAAAAATAAATAGTTAAGGAAACATACTCAAATCTTCAACATAAAGAATAAATACATCATCTCGAATTATATCCGAGTAGCCTGCTCTAATATAAGAGGATGTCAACCAAACCAAAACAAATACAACTGCCGTCCATAACGGGTGTGACAAAATCTCAAAGGAAAATATCCTACTCGCGGGTAATCTATCATGGAAGTAAAACTTACAACTGATTAAATATCTATGTGTGCATCATCTTATGTTATAGCGATACTCTTATAATTCTCTTACTCAATCGCTCTACGGCAATAGGATTTATTATCTCCCTATACCGGATACATGTAATAACGATACTATTGTAATACTCTTACTCAATCTTTCTGCGGTAATAGGTTTCATCTCCCTATTTTCGGATATGCGAAAGATCAAATACTAGTCATGTGTATTTATAAATTTTAACTTGTGACAAAATGTGTTAATTTAACACAAACTAAGCATAAGTGCACGTATCTCGGTGTGTGTGTCCACATCTGAAGTTCACCATCATCCCAGGTATTTAACAAGTTTTAACATTGTAGTTAATCATCACAAGGTCGAGGGAAACGCTCGACAAACCAAAATCAAACCAAAACTATACACATGCCAACATCAGACTGGCAGTCGACCGTGGCGGTCGACTGCGACGGGCTCCAGAGACTACCCAGGTCTCTGCCCTGCACGTGGTCGACCGTGGCGGTCGGCCGTGAGCCCAAAATCTAGTTTTTTCCAGATTTTTGTGTGTGTCGTGTTCACGTCGTGTTTTTGTGATTCAAATATGGTAAAAACTTCATGAATCTTACATACAAACATGTTACAACAGATAGAAATATCTGAAAACAAAATCAACATAAATAACCATGATTTTATGCATTATATTTATATTCAAAACCCTAAAACATGCATAAAAGCTCAAAACGATGAATCAAACTTCTTTCTTTAGATTAACCAAATTTTAAAATCATCTTCAGATCTTAAATACATTTGTAAAATTCGTTCTTAACCTTTTTAGCATGAAAAGACCGAGTCTTTATACATATAATACAAACAAGTTGTCTTTTATTCATAATCTAGTCATTTAGGCTCTACAAAACATGTTTAAATCTCTTTAAAAACATTTTAAAAACTGGGAGGGGGATTAGTAGAGATGATACTCACCTGAGATTGTCAAAAAATGTTTTAGAAGCAAGATGGAAAGAGATCTCCACTCCAAAAGCCAAAAACCAAGAAAAATCTTGCTCGAAAGCCTCCAATCTTCTCCAAGAAATTAAATTAGGGTTTGGGGGTTTTGGTGGCTGTTAGGGTTATTAGGAAAACTGAGAAAAACGTGAAAAATACTCATATATATATCAGGGAAAATGAATATGGGTTTAGAAATCCAAAACCAATTCAAAATAGGGGAAACAACTCTCTGTAGGTTTCACGATCGACTGTGGCGGTCGACCGGCTGCGGTCGACCGTGGCGATCGACCGCACTGCGTATTTCTAGTTTTGCATGAGTTTGGCCATTGTGCATGTTTCAACTCTTTTCTCTCTCATGTGTGAACTCGTTCATACTCAAAACACATGGTATTATACTCATATACCATTAAATGATATTTATCATACTAAATATCCATATATCATAATTAATCTCATATTAATATATCATTCAAAAATTATCGGGGTTTTACATGAGATGAAATTCGCCTGAGGGGTGTTGATAAACTCCCAAAAACATGTGAGAATGATACCCCGATGCCAAATGCCGCAAATCTCGCCTTCTCCTCGCTTTTCGCCTCCTGAAACTCTCCCGAGAACTCAAGTTTAGGGCTAGGGTTTGAGAGAGGAGGAGAGAGGCTGCTAGGATTTGGAACATAAGGGAAAATAGGTGTTTTTCATGTATAAACATGAATATATATGACAGCAAACCCGAAAAACTACAGCCCAATACCCGAAACCTAAAATTGGAAAAGCCAGTCTGACTAGAAACATACTCTTCGGTATTTTGGCTGTAACTTTTGTATCCAACCTCAGAATAAGGTTATTTAAGATTTTTTAGAAATATGCTGAAGATACCTACAACTTTGATCTTTTAAACTTTTCTAGATTATGACTACATCGGTGTGTAAAATATAGAAACTCTTAATTGGTCATTATTCCCAGATTTCTCTCCTTTGGCTTTTGTGCATATTTTGTGCATTTGCACTCATATTTTTTACAAATATACATTGAATTGATCTCAAATTAATTCTCATCATACTCAAACATCAAAATATATTATTTTCACCATATAATATATTTATCACCATTTATCACAAAATGTACAAATCTACGGGGTTTTACATATTGAGACGTTTGTCATGATCTGTATCAAGAGGAGTGTGATGAGGAGACTAATTTTGATGTGACAGATTGGGTTGTTTAAATTGTGGATGATAATTGAAAGGAACTGTGTTTCTTTTAGGAAAATGTTGGGACGAAGTGGAAGTGAAGTTTTGAGTTCCGGAGTGGTTTCCCTGGTTCCATGCAATGTTTGGGTAATTTGCCTAACCTGGGTTATAGGTGTAGGCGTATAAAATTGCCTATAGGTCCCTTCACACAGCTCGACACGAGGAATCGACAAATCAACGAACCATCGAGTGATGAGGCGACGAGGTCAACAAATTGCACACGATCAACAGAATGCATTCGCGTGCGGAATCAATCCAACGGTTCGTAGAGTCAATGAGTCGTCCAACCAAGAACGGACTCGGACGAATCGCGATCGAATCAAGATCAGCTTCGGACTCGAACTCAGAAGTGGATTTACTGCCAAATCAGGAATCAAGTCAACAAATCGATTCCAGACCAAGTCAACCATAAACCCGAATCACGGACAAAGCAACAACCGAACGACGGAACCCAAAACACCCGGGGGGACTCGGCCGAAACCGAGCCACCCCAAGGTGGCTCGGTGGCCGAGCCACCCCAGGGTGGCTCGGCATGAGCCGAGCCACCTTGAGGTGGCCGGCCACCCTTGGCCCGGGGCACAGTTTCGTTTGCCTATAAATAGGCTAGGGCGTTGTTCATTTGAGGGGTTGGATTTTGGAGGAGGCGAAGCCCTGCAGAACTGAAGACTCAGATCTTAAAAAAGATTCAATCTTTGGGGACTCGAAGACTTGCTCATCCGGATCTGGTGCTCGGCGATCGTCAACGCTAAATAAGGCAGGAGTTCGAGAGGACCGAATCTCAGATCTACGTCGTTATACTCCGGATCAAAGCTTGGTCTTTGATCCCGAGATTTGAACGATTGTTTCCTTGGTGAAACAATCCCTCCGGCTATTATTTCCTTGGTGAAATAATACCCGTTATACTGCGTAGATCCGACCGGATCTAGATCTCGCGGTGGTCCACGGATAAACCCCGGCGCAGGCAAACAACCCACGCAAGCGAGCGACCGCAAAACAGGAGCTCGCGATTTGTTCGACAAACAAGGAAATAAATTTGTAATTTTCATTTCTTTTTATTTGATTTTCGTTGTAACCGGATCTTATAAAAAGACTGGATCTTTGTAATCGATAAACTGTTACAAGAGTGTACAATGGAATCTATGATGAAAGCTACAATTTTTCCCGCGAACAATCTGGCGACCACAGTGGGAGCCACCGATCTCGCTGCCGAGATCGTTGCGTCGCAGCCGCGGATCTTGATCCCGGTCGAGGAGGAGGTCGAGTATGAATTCAACCAATAAAAGTTCGAGGAGTATCTGTCATCCTCGTCTGGATCCACCTCCCCTCGCAAGTCCAAGTCTCCAAAGTTCTCCTCCAGGAGAAAGATCCGTTGGTATGAAGAAATGGAGAATACCAACGAAGATCTCACCCCGATTGATGCCGAAGGTGCATCGGGTGAAGCTCCACCAACCTCTAACCAGGTCGGAGCTGTTCTGGCCAACCCTTCCGCCGCAGAGGGCGTGGTGACTCTCTCTAAGAGAGCCCGCCAAAGGCGACGTCAACGCTTGGCGCGACAATTCGCGAAGGCGATGGAATCCACGGATGAAATCCGCCATAACGCGTGTCCGAAGAACAAGAGAGGCAAACAGCCTCAACAACCGATGAATGGCAACTTCTCCAAGCCGCCGACGAACGAATGGATCCGCGTCAAACGGAACCGATCAACGCTGGAGGAGCGCATTCGCAAGCGCCGTGCACTATCAGCGCAGGCACGGGCTCAAATTAAAGAAGCCCGTAGAAGGCTGCAGAAGGAGGTGACGAAGAAGCCGCCACCAACCCGCAAAGTCTGGAGGCCGAAATCCGAAGTGGCGATTCAGGCCAAAGAGCAACCTTTGCAACCTCTGAAGCAGGTTCAACCTCCGGCGAACCAAGCGAAGTCGCCGACAATTCCCATGGCTACTCCGGGAGGTTACGCAGAATCACCCCGGAGAAAGAAGTCAGTTTTGGGGCGCCTCGGCCCACTTCCCGATGGACGATGCAAAGCTCCAGTTCAAGAACGTTTGGGCCCGATGAAGAAGCCCCGAACGGCTCAACATGCTGGGGGTCACCGTCATTCTCAGCATGACAAGGAGTTCAAAGCAGCTGCGCACGCAAATTTGCACATTGAAGTCCAGGAGCCCGCTGAGAACACACGCCCACAAAGGCATGTTTCGAGGCGCGTAACTTTTGAAAGCCCAAAGAAGGCAATTCATTCTCAGAAGGAAGCGTTATCATCCGACGACGATGACGTTATACCTGGGAAATCATGCCAACACACGATAGGTTGCTCCGACTTTCAAACGGACGAGCTGTACTATCGTGCCGGGGGTACGAACAAATCCAGAAAGAGAAGTCCTCAAAGACTAGAGACTCAATGCCCCTGTGCCAAGCTCATTCGGGTGGTACTGTCTGAATGCAACTGCATCAAAGTAGTCCCCGAGAGAGTCTTGGTGTTCGAAAGGCTCAGCACTGAAACGCCAAAGCCAAGGCCTAGGCGTTTCCGACGAAGGAGAGCGGTGGTTGAAGATGGAGAATTTCCGAGGGTCACCGCTAATATGACCAGCAAAAGGACATCGGCACGGGATGATCTCGAGTCGATTCTGAAAGCATCCCGACGTCTAACCCGTCTGCAGTCCGGAGCCATCACACGAGGAACTTATGGTAGGGTTCGGATAAGACCACCTTTAGAAGATGAAGAATCGGATGCTTGCTCTGTGGTTGCGTCTGACAACACCGTGTCCAGCGAAGGAGAACCCCGCGAGTCATTCATGATAAGCGCGGAACAAGTGGCCAAGATGCTCGAAGATGCTATGGCCAAACAACAGGAGAGCTTCAGGCTCGAGATGCAGATGGCCATGCAGACCATGAAAGAAATGCATGACCAACAAATCCAGGCATTGAGGAACCAACAAGGTGAACCAAGTCGTCGTAACCAGAACAATCTGGAAAATGAGGACACGGGTGCAAATGAAACTTGCAATGCCAATGATCCTCCCATCAATGTAGGGGGTGGAAATGAGGATGCCAACGAAGATACAAGTGAAAACTTGAAGATCAAAAACCTCGAGAGCAAAATCAATACGTTGATTTCCGCTCAAGAAGTAAAGAAGACGGGCATTCCTTGTCCATACCCAAGAGAGTGGGAATCAATCCCCTATCCGGCGAAGTTTAGTCTAATCAACTTCACGCTGTTCGATGGAAAGGGTTCCCCCACTCAGCATTTGATTTACTTCAAATCGCACCTGGGTGTTATCTCCGGTAATGAGCCTCTGATGGTGTGGTCATTCGTTGGCACTCTTCGCGGAGCCGCCTTCGATTGGTATCGCCGCCTCAAGCTAGGAAGCGTGAATAGCTGGGACGACATGGAGACAAAATTCCTCACTAACTTCTTTGACGACGACACCGAGATATCCATCGGAACGTTGCTTGACGAGAAACAAAAGGACGGGGAACCGGTCGAAACCTTCATCAAGAGGTTCCGGAACAAAGCGTTGAATTGCCGGGACCCGATCACCGAGGAGTTCATTCTCCAGACTTGCCACAACAACCTCGCATTGAACGTGTTGGAAGCAATGGGGACAGCACCATCCAATACTTGGAAAGACTTGAAGGTCCGAGGGGAACAAGCCGAACGCTTCCTCCGAAGGAAGAAGGCCGAGAGGAGTCAATCGACGACAAATCCTCCGAACTCGAACTTCGCCTCCCGTGGTAAGGGCAAGACACCCGCAACGACTGTCGATGCTAATCAAACATCGCAACAGCAGTCCCGGAGGCAGCAAAAGACTTCGGATCAGAGGCCTCAAAAAGAGTACTCCTTCAAGGACGAAGATGTTCCAGCCATCTTCAAATCCCTCCTTGACAATAACAAGATCAAGCTCCCACCGATCATGAATCAGGAGGAAGCTGACGATATTGCGGATCCGAAGTACTGCGCATACCACAGGAGGATCCTTCACCCAACCAAGGCGTGCTTTACACTCAAGAATAGCATCCAAACCTTGGTTGAAGCCGGTGTCATAACGCTAGAGTGAGCCAGTTGAAAACGGCAAAACTCCGACCGATATAAGAGTATAAACTGCTTCCTAACACTCCGATAAGTATATGAGTATAAACTGCTTCTCAATCCTCCGACCGGTATAAGAGGTTAAACTGCTCCCTGATACTCTAATAGGTAGGGGTGTCCATTTTACCCGCTGGCCCGGGCCCGGCCCGGAGCCCGGCCCGGGCCCGGCCCGGGAAATCGGGCCAGGCCGGGTTCCGGGCCCGGGTCCGGGTTGCG